>VYZV01017214.1:25145-47445 GCA_013401275.1 Pandion haliaetus | reverse complement strand
TGAGTTCTCACGTCCGTGAAAACACCCAGTTACCCACATACTCCCAGTGTCTGTCAAATTGAGCCTCTGCCGAAATACATGAACAAGGATCAAGAACTGAAAGCAGCACATGGAAATTAAAAAGCATTTTATACAAGTTTGGTTTAGACATTCTTATTCAGAAACAAGTAAGGTCAGCCGGTTCCTCTTAAGCATTACATGAAGCATAACAGTACTGTGCAGTACTGAAAGAAAACCCATTTTCTTTGGCAGTTAAATTATGGTAGATTCAATTTCACTTCTTCCATTAGCACAGCACAAAAGCAGAGAAATTTTGTCTGAAATCCACTGAGACAGGGAACAGACAGACAAACTGGGATTCTGAGGTTCTAAATGACATATATACTGCTCTAAGTCCCGATATTTATTTCTTAAGTGAAGCAATTAGTGAACAAAAAGATAAACATGGTCATTTCAGTCCAAGTGACTATTCTTCATTTATTTTAAATTGGATACTGTTGTGTAAGTTTCTGATTCCACAGGGATATGTCATCACTAGGAGATCTATTAAACCCCTAAACATACATCTCCACATGCATAGCGCACAGAAGATGTTTTTCTATAGGTTATTTAAAATTGCCCAGATAAAATACTCCTCCTTCTCCAAAATCAAGTCTTGACAGCATATTTATACCAGTAATTGTCTTTCCAATGCATCTCACATCAGTTACTGTTTTATCATTACTGGTTTTAGGTTAGAAAGTTGGATGCCTACTAAGTACTAAAATGATTTTAAATTAACTTCTCCCAAAGATGACAGTCTCCTACTCAAGCCCACATTCTCCTTTGCCAGAATGAGGCAGTATGTTAAATTTCCCAAAGCAAGGAATATCCATCTTTGGTTGCTGATGCGGGCTTACTGCAGTAGCAGTGAGCTTAATAAAATACCACATGCTTTGTCCTTATGAGTTCCATCTTTAAAGATGGATGTAGGCACGTGTTTGGTTGGGCATTTTACCGAGCTTCAGCTAACACTGAACCACTCAAAAAGCTGGTAAACAAATTAAAAGCTTGATCCACCGTATCATTTCCTATTTCTACACCGACAGTGTTACTCATGCTCTTAGAGAATACCTGCTGGGCGGCGGAGGAACACGCTGGGTCGACTCAGTGTGAGTGATAAAGCATAGTTCACTTTATTAGCCCGAATAGCGCTTATTTATACAGTTTAGGTTAACACGGGTTAACTTCTGATTGGTTTAAGCAACTAGATGCACACGGGTTAACTTCTGGTTGGTTTACGATACTCTTCAAGGTCGCAGTGTCCTTGCTGTTTTACTGTTGTCAGCCTGACTTGCAGTTTCAGCTCGGACTCGCGGCCTAGTCTTGCTACTTATACTAAGTTCAGAACAGGCTCTGCTCGTACAAGTGTTCTGTGGATTCATATCCTTGCTCTCTGAGCCATTCTCCAACAAATACCTACATAATCACCTGTATTTTGCCTTCCATTTACACATTTCTTTATATGCCTGAAGTTAAAAAGTCATGAAAAACTCTTTTGAAGTTAAATTTTCCTTCTGATTAGAAGGGGGTCTTTCTAAGCCTAATGTTTGTTAATGTGCCACACACTGTTTTCAGTCAATTTTGCCAGGCTCTCCAACAGACATTTCTAGGGAAAAGAAAAAACAAAACAAAACCTAACCAAAAATCCTTCTTGTATTGAATTAGTCATCTGCAAGGGAAAACACCACTGCAGAAATACTCTCTGCACATATGGCATAATAAATATAAGCTACAGAGTATTAGTTAATATACACACACTTTATAAAAAATACATTCCTTTATTATCCTGATTTCACGTTGCAAATTCTCGCAATGTGAAGATTTAGACTAATACAATCTGTGCTTATATATACAAAAGCTCACATTTAAATGTTAGTGGGTTTGGGGTTTTTTGTGTGTGTGTGTGTTTTTTTTTTTAATTTATTTTGCCAAAAGTACAGTCTTAGGGACAAATCCAGCAATTAGACTTGTCCATTTGGACTCCAGAACTGTGACCTGGTAAAAGGACAGCAAGGTCCTGATGAGAGCAAGGTGTAAACATGGCTAGGTGTTTCTGAGACAGTCAGTTATTATAGTATTATGTTATTAGGCATTCTTAATTTAAAGAAAGACATTGATAAATCAACTCGTATTTTTAGTAAGGAGTCTTTGATGAAGTAAAGAAATATAAAAGCACACAATGTTTTTCAGGTAACTCCAGCCAGCCACTTCCATGCTATACAATACAACCCATTGGCTGCTGCTTTTTAACAACTCAACTTTACAATTACAAAGAATCCTTAAAGCCTGACAGAAGATCAGATGAAGCTGTATAGCTGAAACAGGACTTCACACAGTACAGCAGAGAACCACTAGGAACTATCAGACTAACTGCAAATTAGGGAATATTTGGATTAGTTGCTTACAAGTATCAAGATGGTGTTCCACAAAATCCAGGTTTATCAACCACAATGATGAAAATGACTTACTGAAATTTCCTAAAAAAATAGCACTAGTAAATTTCTGGTAGTAATTTTCTTATTGGATGGACTGGACAATTGCACCTCTCTAGAGCTCTTCCATGTAATGCTTTAGAGAAGAAGCAGTACTTTCAGTATGCCACAGTACTACGTATGAGAAAACCCTTCAGAAGTACTTGCTGAACACACAGGTCAACAGTCATGTGCCTACAACCTTTATGCATACCACAGAAAACTTCTGGGTTGTAACAGCTTTAAACAGAAACCTGTGACATTCCATAGAACAGGTCCCAGGCTAAGTCAGTACATACACAGAGGCTACAGTTTCCATGACCTAGTTAGTTTATCATTTTGTTTAACAAGAAGAACCGCTCCTCTTCATGCTTGCAGCTGATACTAAAAACAAGAGGAGGTATTCAGGCTAGAATGATGCACAGTTACAATTATGAAAGACATTAAATGAGCAGAATTGAATTCAGCAGCCCATTTGATTGTGACAGGATGATCTACAGTAATGGGGAGAGTAGAATCAGACTATTATCAGTTAATCTGGACTTCTTAAAGAGGTTGCTAAATAAAGAGCTATTTGACCAAGTGCTGGATAAGGCCTATCAGACACATTAGCTACAATATAAAAGACTTCCCTTTCATCCTTAATTTTGGATTCTCTGAGTTCTTACTGAATGACAGACTTTTTCCTAGCTTTAAAAACTATAGGGTTCAATGTTCATTCTTCTAAGGAAGAGCAGGGTGACCTTCAACATGCACCTCCACTGATATGTAATTAACTGCAGGTAGCAGATTTGAGTGCTACTACATCCTTCTTGCCTGTTCACCCCAGTGCTGAACACATTGCTCTATAGACCACAGTCTAAGTTTATATGAGATATGAGGTAATAAGATACAAGGGGAAAAAAAAAGAAAATAAAAGAGATATTCAGGGACTTCACTGTTATGTGAACTATGAGGACATTAGGCTGAAACATTCTCCTCACATTTTATGAGAATTCTAGTAACAATTCATCGCTGTCCCTGGTAATGGAGGCAGTTCGCAGAAGCGGATAAAATCACAGCCAGTCATTTCAAAAGAAAATCCACCATACATCTGGGGCCTAGTAGGGGGTAGAAGCAAAAACTGAGGTGAAATATTTCAAGAAAAGTAGCTTATGCAGGATTCTTCAATTATTCAAGTCCCTCAAAATAACTCATTGGACCAAAGGACTGTTAATGATAAATATACAATGAGCACCTTTTTATGGATTACTTTCAAATGCTGGTTTCTCTATTAATTTGAAGCCTTTTCTCTTCAGTACCCTTCATTTCTTGTCTTGCAGTTCCTTCAGGTGTTCTGCAGTTACTCAGGACCATTCAGAAAACCAGGTGGAAAGGAAATCACCTGAGCTGAAGTTCATTAATTGAAGTGCTACTGTAAGTCACTCAGAGGTCACCACCTAATAAAGAGTGGACTTTGATTTGGAAGGGAAAAGAGGTACAGAGTTTTTTGTTTCATTTATGTTACTACTTTACTAAGAATGCTTATAGCACTGAGTTGTTTCCAAGTTACCCACATCATTTTGCATATCAAATGGCAAACATGTCTTTCTGAAAAGCAGTATTAAAACAATCTCGCACACGCACTGAGAGTTAGCATAGACATTCAACCTGCACCTACTCCAAGCAAACATAGGCAGAGATGATATGCATATCATTAAAGACACTTGCAGAGTGTTTTCACCTCCTTCTTATTCTCTACTGAGTAACCCGTCTTGAAGTACTGTTCCAACCTTCCAGACACTGAACAGTTCAAAAGGTTTGCACTGAAATAAATACAACACATCATGCAGCTCCAGAAATATTTATATACCTCAATGCAAATAACAATTTTCTGAACAAGAAGAATATCCCAGGATACAAAAGATTCAGTGCTAGCTTTTGAAGAGTATTTTTTAAAAGTGAATGTCACTTCTTCACTATCTGAGCCATAGGAATAACCTATTGCTAGACAGACTTTGTTTTTACTGTCACTGGAACAGGATAGTTTCCTACAGGCTAGAGAAATGTGCCGGCAGCAACCCTGTGAAACTTTTCCCCTCAAGGAGAGGCAAGCAAAGCAGCAGGTTACCAGTGAGGCTATGCAGTCTCTATCCTCAGATTTTTTCAGGACCCGACTGGATAAAGCCACGAACAGCCTGGCCTGACCTCAGAGCTGGCCCTGCAGCACCCCTGCACAGGAGAGTGGACCAGAGCCTTACTCGGGTCCCTATCTACCCAAATTATTCTTACTCCCATCCTTAGTTTCCCACTACTATAGCACTCATCCTAGAAGCTGGTGTCCTGGTTTCAGCTGGGATAGAGTTAATTGTCTTCCCAGTAGCTGGTACAGTGCTATGTTTTTGAGCTAGGTATGAGAAGAATGTTGATAACGCACTGATGTTTTCAGTTGTTGCTAAGTAATGTTCAGTCTAAAGTCAAGGTTTTTCAGCCTTTGATGCCCAGCCAGCAAGAAAGCTGCAGGGGCACAAGAAGCTGGGAGGGAACACAGTCAGGGCAGCTGACCCAAAGTGGCCAACGGGTTATTCCATACCATGTGACGTTTTAGGAACTGGGAGGGGGCATCGCCGCTCGGGGACTTCTGGGTGCGTCGGTCGGCGGGAGGTGAGCAATTGCGTTGTGCATCACTTGTATATTCCAACCCTTTTATTATTACTGTTGTTATTTCATTAGTGTTATTATTATCATTACTAGTTTCTTCTTTTCTGTTCTATTAAACTGTTCTTATCTCAACCCACGAGTTTTAGTTCTTTTCCCCATTTTCTCCCCCATCCCACTGGGTGGGGGGGGCAGGGGGGGAACTGAATGAGAGGCTGCGTGGTGCTTAGTTGCTGGCTGGGGTTAAACCACAACAGCTGGCAAGATGATGAATTCTGTGCTGTGAAGGTCTTCCTTAAAACTGCTTTCTGCAGAGTCCCTCCAACCTCCACTCAAAATGATGGTAACTAAAGGATATATGTTGTACAGGAAGAGAAGCTGGAAAATGCCCCAGTGACAATTAAAGAAATGCCTACAATATTTTTAAAAATAGAGAAATAAGAGAATATATACTAGTGGATTGTGCAATGTGGGTGGTCAATTTTTCTTTGCAGTAAGAAACATGACTTTGTCAGTGGCAATGAAATGGTATTTTGTTTACCAGTATGAGCAGATCATAGCACATTATTATTACATAAAACTAAGATAAATCCAAACATGCAGTAACTCAGCACAGCTAGCTGGGTCTTTGAAGCAGTGACAGCTGTGTACTTATTATCACACCATTGCAATGCAATTAGAAGTACAGAATTAATAAGAACGTCATCGATTTGATAGATCTCACATAAATATTCTCACCAAGCACTTGCTGCAACAAGCACAAACCAACACACATTTTATCACAGCACCTTGATCCTCAATAAACTATTATATTTTTTACTTATATCATCTCCAGCCATTAGCACAATACTATCTTGTGAGTTTGACATGAATATTATTTGAGATTTGAAATGCTTTTTCATATCACGTTTGCTACCCTTAGATTTAGGAACAATAAAAACAGCACAGTGCAGAGCTGCCAAGCTTGCCTATTGCATTTGTAAGAACCAAGATCAGAGGTTTTAAAAGCCATCTTAAACTGTAAAAAAATGAGTAAGTTAGACACAACACAGTTATGTGGCCACAGACATCATCCATTTTGAGCTCCTTTTGAAAAAAATATGAAAAGAAAGCTACCTGGTGAATTTTTTGGCCACGTCTCTTAGTCTCTGCAGCAAGAGGTAAGTGACAGATGAGAATACTGTTGGGCATTATCTCGCAAACATCTACTATTTACATAACAACATTTGTGGTTTAGAGAATCTCTAGAAGTTTTTTTTATATCCTGTGTATGATTTCATTTTATGTGCAACAACTGCACTGTAATACAACACTTCTGTTGGCAGTTGTAGAACATTGTGATCTACTCCTGTTTATTATATCAAAATTGCATTTACTTCATTCAAAAACACCACTCTTATCATGGTGTGAGCTAGAACTCTGGATTAATGAAACCTGTATATGTTTCTTTTTATTTGAGTCTGAGTTAAATTCATAAAATATTAAAGGTATATTGAATTATGCTTTTATAAAAGTCAATACAGTAAAATAATAAATCCTTAAAGCATGACTATCAGTTAGGACAATTGTAATTAAATTTTGAAACAGACAAACTAATTCTCCTAAGGTATACATCTTAGTCAGCAATGCACATTAGGAGTTTTATTTAAAGTATGAGGACTGATCAATAAAGTTTGTACATACACCTGTGAAGTCCAGGGAAAAACACACTAGCACACTATGCAGATAAGAAATTTCAGTACATAAAACACACAACAGTATAGTGCAGGGCTGAAATGAAGTATGAAAACATGCAGTCAGTCAACTGTGAAAAGATACAATGTCAGAATGGTTTAAGTGTGTCAAAAGTGAATTTTAACCATGTTAAAAAGTATAAACACTTCTGTCACAAGCTTGCTTAACAAACACGCGTGGTCAGTTACAAAAGTGCAAACAGAAAGGATCAGCTGTTGTTTAATATCTAGGAAACACGGAAGTGTAATGAGTGAATTGCTATTTATGAGCAGTCTTTAAATGAAGTTAGCATAGCTAGGGGACTTGCTGTTCAGCAGAATCTTTCAAGCTGAGGAAAATGAATGATGAAACTTACTCAGTTCAGAAGAGTCCTAAATTTAATAGTAAATATACACACTATACTAGTAATGCTCAAACTTCTCAAATTTTCCTTAAGCTGTGGTACCATCAGAATCTCTTGTATATCCATTTAATTCAATATTGTTTAAAAAAGGTTAACAACATTAATAAAATTTTAAATCAAATCCAGAAGAGTCTTTGGACACAAAAGGAAAAAGGGAGAACTGAAAGCCACAATATCTTTTGTTGCGCACGTTATTGCATGTACACTCTGCCCTAGAAGGAAAGAAGGTCCAAGTACTGAGACATGCAGAAACTAGCAAAAGATTTGAAAAATGCAACAGTTTACCTCAAGCAAATAATGAACAATCCTATTGAAAAGACAAGAATCTATCACATTTTTTTTGTCCTCTTGCCTTTAAAGTTCATCCTTTTTCAGCTACTATTTATTTGTTACTAAAGCTATACAGAAGCAACATATTCAACTTGGCAGTCAAACTCTGTTCTTCAGGTTGGAAATACTGTTTGGTAGAGCAATCACAGGGAAAGGAGGCAAGAGAAATACTTCTCTGAAGACTAAATGTACTTGTCAAACTGATCACTGGAATGTCATAAAACTCTAAGACTTAGTATTTTCCTCTTCCTTCCTCCACCGAGAATTTAAAAACATTTCAAACATTTAAAATGTTATCAAAACTTGCATGCTTTGCAGATGGGAATATAAATAGAGTGGTTAATACTCATCTTGTGGCTACAGTGATAAAGGGAATATACTGCTGGCAGACAAGAGCTTGTTCTGAATTATTCTGCAAGCCCATCAAAAATTGCACAAATGATCAATACAGTTTCATGATTTTGGTCACCACTAATTCACCACTCCGCAGAGCTTATTAGCTCAGGTTCCCAGCCATGCTACTGCTTTTATTTTCCTGGACTGCAAAGAGAAACTGTCTTTCCCGAACATATATACACTGATGCCACATCCAGACTACCTTTACAAGCTACAAAGACAACCTCTATGAGTCACACATATAGATATATATGATTAAGATTTAGATTAATCTTAACTATTACAATTTCTGCTTTTAAAATGCTTCATTTTGAAAAGAATTCCCTAGTCACCTACAGAATTTTTTTACGGTGAATAAAAATTGCAGTGGTGCTCCCAGCACAGCAGGATCTTTGCTTACAAAATTTCTATTTAAAAGTACTAAGAAGGATAACTTGACCCAGATAATCAAAGTAAATACAAGAAAGGTCCAAAGCCACCACTGTGTCATAGCTATCTGACTTAAGAGAAAGACAAAGATCCTATAATAGTTATACTTAACACAACCATTAATAACTTCAAAGATATGGAGTGTACAGATTTGGGGGGGTTCACATCACAAAGGGACTGATAACAAACCGTTAATCTCTTGCATGTATTTATGGGATAGTGTAAGGGAACCTAAGGCAGCACCTATGACTGCTTCTTGGCATCAGAATAGGCAAACTTCAGAGAGGTCTCCGATTTCCCCATTTTCTGCTGTTCATCTCACTTGGTAGTTTTGCTACTTTTCTGCACTTGCTTGCCCTTGTGCTAGTAACAAAGCAGGGCGGCTCTGAATTTCAGCTTTTATCTCAGATAATTGCGTTGTCTTAGATTCAAAAACAGAGATGCAATCATCAAAAAACTTCCATTTTTATCACTTCCTCTCTGATCTTTTTCCTCGCATCTATTCAGACAGGATTTGTTGTATGTCTGAGTGTCATACACTGTTCTGTGCAGAATAAATAAAAACCCTGACCTCTGCCCTCCAGCTAATACTCACATCCCATGCAAAGGCATCATCTAACCTTGTATTTCAGTCACCTGTGGCCTTCTGTGTGATATCTTGGAAACACAGGAAAATGTACTTTTCCTCACAGCTTTTCTGGAACTGCATCTTCCCATCACTTCAAAACTAGAAAAGTTTTTTGGACAGAAAGATCTTTTTTAATTACCAAATTCTTTTGTGCTGTAAAGAGTCCTACAAAACTTCAAAATCAAATCAGACACCACTCAAAGCTGAGTAGTTTTTAAACCCCACATTAAATTACCTCATTTGTTAGGAGTTCTTCTGCCTTATCTTTTGGTACTCCACATCACACGAAGTATATGAATAGGATCAACTGAGTTAACATCTAGTGAAAACAAAGGATGGAAACTTGAATTACAAGAGCATTTTGCTTCCTCTCTCTGTTAAAAATCAACCTCGTTTGGCACGTGCTGGTGTGACACTGAAGTAAACCTGTGACTACACCAACCCCCCCACATCACAGTCGCAAGTTGTTCCTGTGCTAATATATTGACATGTCACAATCGATGCTTTTCAGTGTAATCTGAATCTCTTTCAGTGAATTGATAGCAGAATTTTACAACTGAAGTGCTCAGGTTTGCTGTCAGGTCTCCCCTACTTAGACATGCATACAAATTTAGCTTTCTTTCTCAGAGCAAAGCAAACAAACACCAAACCCAAGACAAACAATATATTCCGACCCTAACTCCTCTTCACTCCCTCTAGCAACTCACATCACAAAACCTTCTCCTGAGCATATCGCATGGACTTCCCTTGTCTAGCAAAACCACAACTCACCATTTAGAGTTGTTTTTATCCATTAGGGAGTGCAGGTAATCCCTGCACACAGACACAGCTCCAGGACTGGACTCCCCTCTGAATACTAACAGCAAAATATTAAACCGATCCATACATTTCAAAACATCTCTGAGAATGGCTGTCGTTTCACCTCAGGGACTGATGCTCTGAGTCGGGCAAGGATACCACCCAGCATCTTACAGTGGAGATCTTCAGAAAAAACTGTACGTAGTGCACCTGATATTCAGTGATAATGAGCAAACCCCAATTCTAGTCTTAATTCATAATTTCATGCAAATGTTTATTTAATGTAATCTAACATCAGGATTAATGTAATCACCTATTCAGGATTTAAGATTAAAGTATTCTAGTGTATAAAAAGAATAAGAGACCGAGTAAACCAAACTATACTGTGTTCTGCAAGAGCGAGGCACCATTTTAATTGTGGAGAGCTATATCAAACTCTAATAGCCTATTCTGCCATATTTCTTAAGTAGTATATAAAATTTTGTATATATAAACTAAATACTTAAAAATTTATGGCACCTTTTGACCAATACACATTTCTTTGTTGTTAAATGGCTTCCCAGTCCAAGCTGTATCTGTATTAACCGATACTGGAATAAAACCTTAAAATACCATCAACTTTCCCACTATTAGACGAAGCCCACAAAACAACCCAGGAAGCTGCATATGAGTTTAATTACATAATACATGTATATATCCTAAATATAGACAGATAATCTATTTTTATGCATCATTCTAAACCTATTATAACAACTGCACTCTAGCTCAGGTAATTTAATTTCCTATTCTATGAAGAACATACCATTGCTGTTGTATTTAAAAGATAATTATTCTTTTGAAGAACTTGTAAGAGAGGATGATAGAGTTCAGAGAAATTCTTTGCCTAAGTGGGATTTCTTAGGAAGTTTTCAGAAAGCAAATCGATAAGTGTTTGCAGATTGAAAATCTGATCACACTCATGACTGTCCCAAGAGGGAGCCATGAAATTGTCATTTCAGTGAAAGGATCTCAACAGAATTAGTTATCTGAAAATTGCTGAAGGATAGAGGACAGCAGAGGGTGTAGCAAAGGCAGTCAGAATCAATGTAGCAATACTGTGTGTTATTTATACTAGCAGGCATTTAGCTTGTTTGTGATCTCTATTATAAGAAAGGTTAAAAATTCCTTTATGCTGCAATAAAATATTTGAACAAGACCAGATGATTATTTGGGGAGGATCTGAGGAGGAGCTATTGATAGGTATGAAATTGTGATATGATGAGTTTTATTTCTAGTTAATTAAATAAAATCCGACTTTAGAGAACTAATACTCTCTGAAAGCTCTTGGATTTACTTTTTCTCCCCCTCCCCACTCCCTGTCTGTCTTGTACTAAATCACTTGCTGGTATCAAAGTAATTGCTCATTAAGACTGCTATACTTGCTATTTCTACACGTAAATGATGTATAGGGATAAAGCTGACCTTATATAGAAACAAAGTGACTACCATCTCCATGAAAGTCCTTTTCCAGAAAGTTTTAGACACCCCAGTAGAGAAATTATGATTAGTATCCTACATCACCTTCATGGGCAGAGGAAAATCCAGATGCCATAATTTGAGAGATTTCACCTGTGACACCATGCTCAGCTTGCTGAGGACTCAAAGCTCCATTTTAAAGGACACCAGTGTTAAAGAGATCCATGCAAGCAGCTGCTCTTCCAGCAGCTTCACCTTGGAATAATGACAGGCACGAACAGTCACAAATGCAGAAATCTAGAGTTTACACCGATGACCTGGCATCAGCCAGGCTTGAGGCATCCTGTTTCTCACAGCTACCTTTGGCATCTGGCTCTAGCTCTCTCTGTCAATACCAAGTATTTTAATCACTACTGTATGACTTTCATTTTTTTTTTTCCTTCTCTCAAGTACATTTGGGTTCACGATGCAGCCACCATTCATACCTGATCAATTCAGCTCCGCTACCAGTAGCTGTCTACAGCTATCCCTTAGTTGTTCTTACAAACCACATTTTTGTGCATACCAAGTCTGCCAACATCTTACAACTTCTTTAATTTTTCTTCAACAAAACGACAGTATCTGAGAACATGCTACAATAGAGCCATATCCCACACATGCAAGGAAATCAGGAAAAGAAAAAAAAAGATTTGGTTATGCTATATTTACCAAAGTAAATGCATACATCTTTCTGTGTATCTTCCTCACCACAATGGAGGAGACAGGGGAACTGACATTCTCCAGTCCCATTTCTGTAGGACTACATGAAATATTGTACAGAATTTTGCATTTTAATCACCCATGGAGAAGCTGATAGACATTTTGACTTTACACCAACTTGTTACAAAATCAGAACAGAATCAATTCAAACAATTAAAAAGAAGGAATTTCTGTATCTGGCTGCAGTAGGTGGAAATGCTCTCAGTGAGGGGGTGGGAGATTTCTAAAAATCTTTTTTCTCCTTTGTTTCTTTCATTATTTCTCTTGAACACTTCCTCATCTCTCCTCCTTTTACTCCTACTATGTGATCATGTTTCATGTATAGTATGAGCAAAATATTAGCTAGAACCAAAGCCATAATTCAAGGACTTACTTGCTTTAAGCCAAGTCTCTCCAGAGGGTCCAGAAGACAGCACAAATTACTCATTAAAACTGGACAGATGACTAACATTATTGTCATGAGGACCAATGGTACAAGACATAAAGGTTTTGTAGTTGATGGGCATTTTATTCTTTTATTCATGTTGGTTTTTCTCACTGCGTAGTAATTTATCCCTTCTTGGGGCATCAATACTGGATCTTCACCAAGTAAGTGTAGACGCCAGAGTTACACAGGTCAGATTTACAGTGAATGTAGAAGGCAGTAATGTATATCGTATGGGGTTGCCAAGAGAGGAATAAAACTGTACAGCCTCTCCATTCACAAATCTCTGATGAATTCTTCAAGAGCAATCCCACCTCCTACTTCCTTAATGTATATAACTCCCTTCTACAGAGAAATTTGTGCAATCAAAAATCTCTCTCAAGAATGTCTTTGAAGACTAAAACCTTGCTCACACTTGAAGGAAAAGCTCTCTGGGGAACAGAGGAAACAACTACTAATTAGTAACAACTTCATGACAACTAGAATGACAATTTTGTGATAATAATTAAAATAAACATGAAGATACTTTCTTTTCAGTTCAATCTTGTACTGAGAGGAATCAAAAATATTTTTTGTGGTCTCAGAAAGAGGTCATCATTTTGTTTCACACAAACAATTTCTATACTGAACAGCACCCTATGGGTGGCCTGGCCTGAGAAGACCAAATGAAGAAATAAAAGCACAGGGAGAGGAAGGAGCTGTAAATAGACATTAACAACCAAAGCTGCTTCTCAACATAAGATATACCACCCAGTTAACCAGCATAAACATACAGCCCCTTCCTGCATACAGGACTGGTACAGCAGCTGCAAAATACCACGTGGAAAGGCCGCTTCCCTAGCTGGGATTGTTCCCTTTTGTTGCTTGGCCCATACTGCACCACACCCCAAGGGAAAAGGCACTCTGTCTCAGCTGGATGCTAAGATGCTTGTTCCATAATGCAGCTCACAAATAGCTTAAAAACCAAACCCACCACATACACAAATCCTCAAAAGCCTTTCCAGACCCCTTCATTCCAGCTGATGCCATTAAGTTGATCTCAGATCCTACAGACTCCTGTCGGGTTTCAGGTCTACTGTGATTATGATACTCCCAGAAACCAACCTGTCATTCTGTGTACTGTTGGAGAAAGCTCTAACATTTAATCAGAATTTCCTTCATAGGCCTTTATATCTTACCGTGAAAAATAATTACATAAATAAGATAATTATGTAAGTAGCTGCTTGGCCAAACTTCAGTAAGAACTGTAGTCAAGCTCTAATCAAGCTAATAGGAAGCAGAATGACTGGAATAACATTAGGGATGAGGAGAAATAAGTGAAACCTGGGTTTTGCTTGCAGAAATCAGTAAGCCAATGCAATTGCAGACAGATGTATCTGTTACCTCATGTAGAATAAATTTGTCTTATCAGATACACATTTTACCTTTCACAGATACACATATTAAGATGGCTTTGTACTAGTGATTATAAGAGCTCTGCTATACGGCAGTGTTCCTCTAGCACTGAAGCAGACTTCATGACAAAGTGCCAATTTACAAATGTTTTTAATCTTCTCTGAAATTTATTCTCTGAACTCATCTGAGTTAGGCAACAATTGCCTGATATATTTGTAGCCTGTCAGTGTTCTCTGAAAAGAACAGCCCTAGAAATCAAATAATTTAACTAGCACAAAACTTGGCTTATCCCAGTTTACCTGCTCACTTACTGAGAACTAACTCAGGCATCTGTGAAGGACAGCCCCTATAGACATCAAACTGAAGAAGGTGAAGCCATTGAACATCACCCTTCCTCAGAACTATTTGTTGTTGGCTGTACAGGGGAAAACGGGAGTGCTGCCAGCACCCAGGGACACTGGTCCCTTGGAGTTACAGAGCTGCTCACAAATAGCTGAATCTGTGAAATACTGTGACAATATGACTACTGTGAAATACAGCTCACTACACAGCTTCAAACTAGTACCTGAACTAGTAGTAAAATAAATGCTCACTGAGATCACACCCTTTGTGCAATGCCTGTTAGGGAAACAGACCACCCTCCATATTACAAAAAGGCCCCTCTTTTCTCACCCAACCACCGTAAAGATTTTACCACAGGACTGAGGAACAGACTTTTTTTCCTCTAGAACTTATGAAAACTTATTATGAGCATACGACAAGTTAACTACTAAAAGACATCTATTAAGTTTGGAGGTAAAAGAGTGATAAGAAGGCCTTGAGGATGACTTTTAAAGATATCTTGCTGAGGAAAATACAGAAATCCTCCTCATCTGCGGAGACATATGGGAATTATCAAAACTCCTCTTCATATTTCTGAGAGCCCGAAAATCTCTTACTGCCTTGTAAAACCTGCTAAAAACTCATCTCAATACTGCTCACTGTTAACTTTATTTAATCTCTCAGACCACCTTTCACAACTGCCTTTAAACTTTCGCTCTGCAAGTCCAATTTTAGATGATAGTGAGATTTGCAGGAGTTGAATGGAAGATACATGCCTCCAATCTGGAGCTTTGTGTAACTGCATTCAGCCATGAATCCTTCTGAAGTCACAGGGCCTGACCAATAAAAACGAAGTTAATTATACTGCTGTTTTAACATGAGTATGTAGGTTATGCAACTCAGAAGAATAACTCAGTAACTATTTTAATGGGGGTCATCATTATTCAGAGACATTTGAGAGAATGCTCTGTGTGGTTTAATCATTTAAAAGGAAAGGTTTCAGCAACTGCAAAAATGGTTTTGTATGTTTTCTATAGAATGTGTCTTTGCTACTACGAAATAGAGAAGACAACAAAATACATCAGAAAGAAAAAGGAAAGCTCTTCTCACCACCTTTAAGTTCCTGCTATGCATTGGGCATTTAAGCTGAAACAGCCTCTTCTCCCAAAGAGAATTTTAAATGCTCTTCTTAACCAAGCATGTATTAAACTTAATCAATAGGCAGCTAGGGATCAAATCCTCAAAACCAAGCAGCACCCAGCAGCTCTCATTATGACCTGAATGTCCAGTTCAGCAGATGTTCAAGCAACTAGAACAATTTTGGGACTTGAGATTGACCCCTTTCATAGACAAAAGAAAAAATGTTTTGTATAAGCATAATTTTTTCGCCCCCTCCCCCCTTTCTTCTCTAGAGAAAAAGCACTCTTGGTTCCTGGACAATAAAAAGAGGTTCATAAATCTTCAAATAGATCAAATTCCTTTTTTGGTGTTGTTTCAAATCCCGAGCAGCTGTAAGGTTTTGTATTTTACATTCAGAATGACAAGAAACAATTTTTCATTGAGAGGTTCTTCTATTCCCACTCTCAAAGCACAGGCTTTGAACAAAAATGCATTTTATGTTGAGAAAATGTTTCCCACATCATGAAAACCTGATTGTGACAAGTCACACATCTCCATAAAAAAACCCAGCATCCCTGAAGCGTACAGGTGCTGAGAAAAGTTATCACAAAACTTTGTTAAAATCTCCAAAGATTAGGACCATGCTGGTACGCCGATACATTTTCATACATGTTTTGCCAGGACTTCTCCTGATGTTGCACAGCAGACCACAACTAGAAATTAAAATAAAGACATCATCTGTCTCTTGTCCTCAGTGAAAACTCCTTCACTTGCAGCCACACCAGATAGTAAAAGAAGGTATATGAAATGAATGCAGCAAAGTGGCGTATTAGAAGGAAAGAGTTTGAAACAAACTGAGGCATTAAGTTTGGTACGGGATGAGAAGGGAAGGAGGGTTACAGCCAGCTGAGACAGAAGACATATATACATGGCATTAGAGGGGCGGGCTGACAGAATGAGGAGAAAAAGGGTAAAAAGGGCCTGAGATGAGAGATGGCACAGTGTGCTAAACTATCAAATCTTAAGAGCCTCAGATCGGGCTATCAACTGAGAATATTGTTTTCTTTAATTATAAGGATATTAACAGCAAACCCAAAAATCAGTCAGCCTCTGTGAAGATAAGCTAACACTGAGATAATCAATATAAGAAAGTCCATAAGTAAATAATATAATCTCACAAGTAGTATTTTAGTAGCATACAGCAAAAAAGGCACAATCCACAACCTGATCAAAACAGGCCATGCAAGAGTGAGATAAAACCTATCCACCCTGTGCTAGGACAGGTGCTCCATGAAGGAAAAACAAGGACTGTGTGACTGATTATGGAAGACTAACACAGATGTAAAAAAAGCAAAGCCATACTTTTTGCAACTTCTAACTTGAAACATACCTTATTTCATTCATCTGCCTATAAATATACACTCCTTTTGCACATATACTGAAGCCAGACTGGACTGTGCCAAGTCATTAAAAGAAATAATGAAACTTGCCTTCTCAAACCACTGTCTCAATGCACTTTCAAAAAAATCTATCGTTGTTGTTTGTGGGTCATTCCAAAGCAGCAGCAGAGAGGAATATTCTCCTTAAATAGCATTAGTCAAAGATAAAAGTACCCTGACAGTTCTTGGGCCCTTCTGGAGCTCCACGATCAACACATATCAAACTTCTGAAACTATATGCACACAGCTGTTATGGGTTTGTGTGGCACGGGATTTTTTGGTAGCGGGGGAGGGGGCTGCAGAGGTGGCTCCTGTAAGAAGCTGCTGGAAGATACCCCAGCTCCAAGTTGGACCCACCTCTGGCCCAGGCCGACCCAGTCAGTGACAGTGGGAGCACCTCTGGGAGAACAGGTTTAAGAAGGGGAACAGGCAGTGTGGGGTTTGGAACGTGAGAGGAACCCCTCTGCAGATATCGAGATCAGTGAAGAAGGAGGGGAAGGAGGGACGCCTGAGGAGGCTGATGGCCCTGCAGGCCCATGGTGAGACGGCAGGCTGTCCCCCTGCAGCCCAGGGAGTGGAGCAGAGGATCCCTGACAATGGCCACGACTCCATGGGGAAAGCCCACGCTGCAGCAGTCTGTGACTGAGGGACTGCAGCCCGCAGAAAAGACCCACATTGGAGAAATTTGTGCAGAATTGTCTCCCATGGGAGGGACCCCACGGTGGAGCAGGGGACGAGTGAGGAATCTTCCCCCTGAGGAAAGGAGCGGCAGAGACAATGTGTGGCGAGCTGACTGCAACCCCCATCCCCTGTTCCCCTGTGCTGCCGGGGGGAGGAGGGAGAAAGAACCAGGAATGGAGCTGAGCTGGGAAGACAGGGCGGCGGGGGGGGGTATGACTTCTGATGTTTGGTTTCCCTTCCTAATATCCTTTTTTTTTAATTTGATTTGTAGTCAATTAAATTGCTTTTGTTTCTTCCCCAAGTTGAGCCTGTCTTTTGCCCGTGACCATAAGTGGGGAGTGATCCCTCCCAGTCCTTGTCTTGACCCACGAGCCTGCCTTTGGATTTTCTCCTCATCCCACTGTGTCCAGGGGAGGGGGGGAGAGTGAGCAAGCGGCTGTGTATTGCTTTGTTACCGGCTGGGCTGAAACCACGACAACACTGCACACCAACTCGTAGCTCTGATCTCTTACCCAGCTCAGAGTTCGCACATACACTCATACTTGGTATTTGCAGAAAGGACAGGTCAGTCCTGGAGTCAAACAAAACACAATGTATTTTTCTTGCAGATATCAGCCCTGGTTTGTACTGATCGACTTCTACTTACCCTGGTATACCTCCTGCTACAAAGAAACAACTTGAGTTTCCCAGCCCTCTCTCCTATTTTTATATTACTTTCAACTATCAATCAGTTCAAACAAATCCCACTTACCTCCCCCACTGTTGTAACCATCCGCAGGAATACCTCCTCTCCAACAGCATCTACATTTTTTGAGAATGACAAGGTCAAGCTGGGACAGGGTCAAAAGAAGGGGTCTGATCCTACTCCAGAAAACCCTTCCATAAGAAAATGAAACAAACGAAAAGAAACAAAAAGTTTGCTACTTCTTCTAAAATGGAGAGGACACACGATTGCCTCTATGACAAGCAGATTGGTCAATTTTCTTTTTAATAGGAATTATATCAATTAACAAATTGGATTTTATGGTAGTTTATGGAGACCATCAGAATTAATGGTCCTCTCTATAATTTATAAACCGACTTACCACCTCTTAAGAAACACTAGCTACTGCTTTTTATGAACCAGTTGCATATGTAAATACATATTAATAATTCAATGGAGTAGTCATGTTTTTGTCATGCGTTTGAGAATATTAGCAAAATCTATCATTCTGGGAATGTTGAAGAAGGGAGAAGAATTCTGTAGAAACTTCTTTTGTGTTATGGGAAACAAAATTTTTTCTTTTTCCAGTATGTTTGGCACAAAAATCTTTCAGAGAGTTTGGGAAAACCTAAGTTTGAGTTTCAAGCTTCTAAAACGTATCTGAACCCAGCGAGATTCTAACAGTGTTTTACATCAAATCCATTTGCTTTCTATAGTGCACTTCTTCACTGAAAACTTAATCATGAAAAATGTCACCGGGAAGGTTCAAACTTGGGGTATTCAGTAGTTACCAGGTCAAAAATGCTCAGTCTGTATGTTAACATAAAACTACCACTTAATATTAAAAAATCCCTGAGGTGTTAAACCTGACACACTTGGGGGAAGGCAGAAAAGTCCTACTGGATTTTTAATTATCATACATTACTGTAATTGGTTCAGCCAACCGAATTACATCCTTGGGGACACACACTGGCAGCTCCACTGACCAAGGAACACTGGCTAGAATTTGGTAAGCAAACAAGGGAAGGAAGGGGGTTAGAAAGCAATTACAGAGCAGGGGCCAGAACGGAGATTGAAGAAGTCAGGATAATTTTTTCTGACACAGAGACGCACCTCCATATCAAACTGACATTAGACAATTCTTCTATGGTTCACTAAAGATTTATGCTTAGAAAGGAGGAAAAAATGTAACAACTTTATGAATGCTCTGCAAGGTTCTCAGCTTCATCTGTTTCAGACAAAGAAGTATGTGGTACTAATGTTCTTTTGACTAATAAAAATTCTCTCTGATACACTACTTCACTTATTTAATGGTTATTTTGATTCAAGTACTAAAAGCTATGAAAAGTTGAAAAAAAGAATAAAAAAAAAAAACCCCTATGAAAGTACTTTTGCAGCCTTAGTCTTGAGGGACGAACAGAAACTTTGTGCATTAAATAATTTCAGCTCTGTAAGCAGCAGCATCTTACACACACAGCAGAGCTTTTTAAAGGCATTTCCTGTAATTGCAAATGCTTCAATAAGAACAACTAGGACTGTTTAAGTTACCAATGCATTTTTAAAAGAGGGAATTAGAGCTATCCATTCCAGGTCATTAGTCATGGAAGCCAAGGAGATTTCCTACCGCTACAATAGGTGGTTACTAAAGAATTATCCATCCTTTCACCTTGGAAGGCGTACACACTCCCTCTATTATTGCCTCTGCATTATCAAATAAAAGTTCTTTATAACTGAAAAAGAAACCTGATCATCAACATATCTTTCTGGACTGCACAATGCATATTTGTAAAATTACTTTTATCTTATTTGGAGGTTCAGGAAATACATTTTCCATGGGCTTGAAATCTGTTCCCCTTTATTTCTGCCTAACAGAAGCACAGAACTGTTTGTTCATTGGGGTGTTTATTATTAGAATATCTAGTGCAAGAAGGGAAAAACATCCAAAAAAGCTCCCAGCTACAATTTTACTCTGAAGTCACGTTGATAGCAGGCAGTATTTAACACATTTGAATGTCAACAAGCTACTTTGCCATAGAATATAGAAGAGGAATGAGTAGGAGTGATGTATTCCGAGACATTCACCCCTACCCGAAGGACAACTTGTTTATACCAATGTGAATCCTGTACTGTACCCAAAAATATTTCATGTTTCCTCTGTGTATTCATAGATGTTAAAATAACAAATGCAATAAGATCTTTATCTAGAGGAAAAAGGAATTATATTTTAATGGTCATATACAAAGCACTGACATATCTGAATTCTGTCACTTCTACTCAGTAAGCTCATTATTATTACTCACAGCACACCTTTGACCTCAGGACTGGCTGAATTACCTTTTCAAAATTTTGTCAGAATCTTTTTTCGTACTTTTTTCCTTTTTCTAAAGCCCTGAAAAGGAACCGTTCTCCAGAAAGGAAGTTTGTATGCCATTTTTTGGCTTCCCTCTTCCATGCAGTGTAACCTATGCTGCAGAGCCATTAAAGGCCTACATAAAAGACAAGCTTCTACTGTCAATTCCCTATAAAGGAATAGGCTGGATGACCTCAAGAAACTGCAGGTTTTCTTCTTCCTGTCCAAAGGAGGAATCATAAATTAATTTCTGTATCTTCCTTCAATTAAAAAGAAACAAAAACTTTATGAACTGAAACATCAGAAATTTATGAGAGAAATATCATTTGCCCTGTACACCCACTAATAATAGCCTCTTTCACCAGATTACAACACTCCAACAGTCATTTGAGTGAATAATAAATACTTCTTGGAAGCAGGATGATGACTAACAAAGTAAGTGAGGGCAATAAGCAAACTAAATGAAAGCAATTACATGCCAAAGATCACCAGCTTAAAGGAACGATCATCAACAACTGCAAGCAAAATTGATGGAACACAAATGCTGGGCAGTCAATGCAACTTACAAAGATCAAGCGTTACTTTCCATGTTGGTGGAAATCAAGAATTGCACAGCATAGCTAGCTGGTTGAGGGAGGTGCTTGTCCCACTCTGCTCTGCACTGGTGCAGCCCCACCTCAAGTTCTGTGTGCAGTTTTGGGTGCCTCAATAAGTAGGAGATCAAACTGTTAAGAGTGTGTCCAGAGGAGGGCAACCAAGATGGTAAAAGGTCTTGAGGATAAGACTTACCAGGGGCAGCTGAGGTCACTTAGTTTGTTCAGCTTGGAGAAGAGAAGGCTGAGGGGGGACCTCATTACAGCCTACAACTTCCTCAAGGTGGGCAGCGGAGAGGGAGGTGCTGATCTCTTCCTGGTGAACAGCGATAGGTCACAAGGAAATGGAATGAAACTGTGTCAGGGCTAGTTCAGACTGGGCATTAGGAAAAGGTTCTCTACCAAGAGGGCGGTCAGTTACTGGAACAGGGTCCCCAAGGAGGTGGGCATGGCACCAAGCCTGTCAGAGTTCAAGGAGCATCTGGATGACAGTCTCAGTCACATGATTTATTTTTAGGTAGCCCTGTGAAGAGCAAGGAGTTGAACTCTATGGTCCTCATGGGCCCCTTACAACTTAAGATATTGTATGATTCCAAGAATCACAGCAGGAAAACAGTGTAGGTGGCTCAGAGAAGAGTCATGAACAATACAATTAAGGTAAAAAGGCTCTCCACCTATTGTGGCACAGGTCACAATTTGGAGAAAAAAAACGCAGCATGACATCAGATATTATGCAGCTGCTCAATTAATGTTTTGTCCTTAAAATAAGAGCTACATTACAGAAGATAAGCTTTAGAAATAAATAATAGCAGGCATATACCTTGAGAGAGGGCCTGCCAAGAAGTGAATTGATACTCAAGTCTATTGGACCAGATGGGATCCATCCAAGAGGACTGAGGAAGCTTGCAGAGGAGCTTGCCAAGCCACTCTCCATCATTTATCAGCAATCCTGATCAACACAAGAGGTCCCAGATGACTGGACGCCTGCCAATGTAAGCCCATTTACAAGAAGGGTCAGAGGGAGGATCCGGAAAACTACAGGACTGTCAGCCTGACCTTGGTACCAGGGAAGGTTATGGAGCAGCTCATCTTGAGTGGGCTCACATGGCAGGTGCAGGACAACCAGGGGATCAGGCCCAGCCAGCATGGGTTCATGAAAGGCACGTCCTGCTTGACCAACCTCATCTCCTTCT
>VYZV01017214.1:4386-24544 GCA_013401275.1 Pandion haliaetus | reverse complement strand
CAGGAAAGACATTGAGGCGCTGGAGCGTGTCCAGAGAAGGGCAACAAAGCTGGTGAGGGGCCTGGAGCACAAGTCTTATGCGGAGCGGCTGAGGGAACTGGGGTTGTTTAGCCTGGAGAAAAGGAGGCTGAGGGGAGACGTTATCACTCACTACAACTACCTGAAAGGAGGTTGTAGTGAGGTGGGTGCTGGTCTCTTCTATCAAGTAACTAGTGATAGGACAAGAGGAAATGGCTTCAAGGTGCGGCAGGGGAGGTTTAGATTGGATATCAGGAAAAATTTCTTTACTGAAAGGGTTGTCAGGCATTGGAACAGGCTGCCCAGGGAAGTGGTGGAGTCACCATCCCTGGAGGTATTCAAAAAGCACGTAGACAGGGCACTTCAGGACATGGTTTAGTGGGCATGGTTGATATTTGGACTCGATGATCTTAAAGGTCTTTTCCAACCTAAATGATTCTATGATTATAAAGTTTTATTTAAGAAAAAACACATATGTGTGATTTTAACCGTGTGCCTTACAATATAATATAATCCTTAAAGTATGATAATCTGTCAAGTTTCCAATAGATGATGGTGTTTGTGCTACATCTGTTCTTTAGAGAATCCATGGTTTCTTACCCTCCTGGGAAATTCATACCTGCTCCTTACTTTTTCTTAGTCACACCCCTTTACTACCCAGAGCAATGTGCCCAACTAAAGTATCTGACAATGCATACATACACAACACTATTCAAGTTCTTACTGTATTGTGAAGTTTGTGTATGTTTGTATTAGTTATGACTCAGTTAAATCAAAACTAATTGTCTAAGCCTGTATGTCCATGCACCAATCCTCAGAAATGCCTGTATATTAAATTTCAAATTTTAAAACTTAAGCCATTTAAACTTAAGCCCAGCCTTTAGACCACTGAGATGTTGCTCACGCATGTAACATTTCTTAAATGGGGGGAAAAAAAAAAAAGCCTTATTCTTTTCTACTTTTGTATTAAAACTTTCTAAACAAGCAAATAAGGTAAATAATAATAGTAAAAAAAAATTCTACAGGCTAAACCATGAAAACAGCCAAGAATTTGAAGGCTACAAATATAAAGCAATTGTAACCTTAAATAAAGGCAAGCTTGTCCACTGCCAATAGTTTTTTATATATATATATATATACATATATATACACATATACATGAATTGACAGAAAGACACAACCACAGTATCACTAGA
This sequence comes from Pandion haliaetus, assembly GCA_013401275.1. Taxonomy (NCBI): domain Eukaryota; kingdom Metazoa; phylum Chordata; class Aves; order Accipitriformes; family Pandionidae; genus Pandion; species Pandion haliaetus. The sequence continues at coordinate 23,330 of VYZV01017214.1, read as the reverse complement.
AAAATCTGACTTTGGCAGTAAGTTTCTCTTGGGAGAAAGCGCAAAGCCAATTCTTAGTGCAATGTAATGATTGTCATATATATTAGATAACATATAGGCATGTTTGGAAATACCACCATATCACAAGTCTGTATTGTGAATAAGGTATCATCATTTCAGCGTCAACATATTATTAACTATTTCTTTAGAAGCATTTCTTCTAGTAACAGCCATATAAATTATTTGTACCAACAATTAAACCTTTTTCCAAGCACACTTAGGACTGTTACGTGGCTGCCTGTCATCACTGACAGGTTTTGAAACATTTTGCCCTCCTAGTCACACTGGGTAGGAACGTATGCTCATTAGATTGCAGTCCAATATATTTTAAGTCATTTTTTGTGATTCAATGCTTGTTTGAGAAATTGAATCAAATCTGTCTGCCTTCTCATTAATGTACAAACTCTGGTTTACTATTTTATAAATTGGGCATTTCAAAGACTTTAATTTACCAAGCACTCCATTTGTACCAGAAAGTCACAGTCAACCTAAAGGAAAGTGAAACCAAATGGTTGGATACCAGAAGAAATCCGGCAGAATTGCATACTGTCACTTCATCCCTTCCAACTGCTTGCTGAAAAATTAATGTGCCCATTACTACCTTTGATGATTATAAAGATGTCATTTACTTGGTCTAAAGTGGATGTCAGAATATACATTGTCTTGATGACAGCAATAAAGAAATAAAAAAAATCATTTCAGAAAAAGAAGTGATTAAAATTGCTATGAAATTCTCATTACTTCTGGACTTCTGATAAAAATCATGACCTTGGCAATCAGCACATCTGAACCAGAAGCACGTGAAGTATTAACTAGGCCACTAGTAAAAGGAAATAAACTGAAGTCAACAAGAAATGATCAAGAAATGAACTGAGGACTGGGTTACACTTATAGAGTAACCCCATGGAAGCAGCACATGATTTGGCCTAGCCTTCCTAAAACCATACATTAAATTAATTTGGCAGGGGCCATCTAATATTTGTATTTCTAACAGTGATACATTTGCTTTCACCACATGGCTGGTGCATGCATTTGTGTTCTGTCTCACCACTCCTGTTTTTTTGTCCACAAAATTTTTTTTTAATTGTTTTCATTCCAATGTAAAAATGAAAATTAAAAGTCTCTGAAGTTGCCTCTAGAAGATACAAAAAGCATACTAAATATATGCAGATTCTCCTATGCATGGCAGTTATTGACTAGTCTCAACAACACAAATGAGTAGTATTTTTACAGATATTTCTTTTTCTAGGCTTATTTTCCATATTCTTACCACAATATCCTCCTGTAAAAATACATGTAATCCTTCAGGTTCCTGTTTTCATTATTTGCTTTCATGGGAATTCAGTTGTGTACATGAAAGGTCACTTATTCCAGTAAAATGCAAACTTTGTGCCTAATCTCCTCATGGAGCAGAACCTAGCAGGAGCAAAGCACTGAACGTTCTCATTACAAGAACACTCTCCACAAAGCTTTATGAATATGTGACAGTCCATATACTTCTCTTAACCACAGGTTCTAGACAGAAGGAAAAATAAAGCAACAGAGACAGTAAATTACTGCAAAACTTCTTGAACTGCAAGCTATAATGCAAACACTACATAGGAAAATGCCTTCTTTACCCGGATCTCTCTGCCTTTACACTTGAAAGCTATATATGACCATAGAGATACCACAATAAAGTTACAATTCCAGTGTAAACACAAAGGCAACAATCCACAGAAGATTTCCAAGAGGCTGTTCTTACCTGTTTATATATTACTCATAACTGTGTTATACTTCAGCTCTTTGTACGATACTGACAATTGTTGACATTGGCACAATTGTATATTTTCTTGCATTGACAACACAGGTAATAGAAAGGGCTTTTTGTGTTCCTTGCTTGCCAGCAACATTAGAACAGAACTACGCTGCCCACTGGATCATCATATGCCAGCTGTTCTTGTAGAAAACAACTGTAGAAAGCAAAATGCGAGAAAGATAGACAAGGTGTAAGCCACATCTAATATGAAGTATTAGATATGAAGTATACACGCACACATGTATGTGGCTACTAATGGCTCTTCACAAATTGGATTGCAAGCTCAAGATATACGGAATGAGGAATACATCATCTTTTATCTTTTGCACTGCCAGAAGGTAACAGTTAAATGACACTTTTCTTCTTCAATTCTATATTACAAGAACAGAATATACCACAATTTTTTATAACTTCTACATTTATAGCAATCCCATGAAATAAAGAACTGTTCTTCTCATTTTACAGAAGGAGACTGGGGCACAGGGCAGACTGAGAAAACCGTTTATTATAAAAATTGAGTTTATGGTTGAGCCGGCAACTGAATGCGTTAGTCTGGTCTTAGTTCAAGCACATGCTACTTTTAGGAGGCACGGACTGAGAAATAACAAGATCAGCATTGCAATTCTGATCAATTATGCATGGGTAATTTAAGAACATTTTGTGATAATCTGCTAAGAAGTTGAATTGATAACTTTGACCCACTTGTCAGACTTTCACACCCTCATCCAGCTTGTCTCCAACAATTGAGTCGAAGTTATCAATGGATACAAATTGACATTACACTGGCCTGCAGGAAATGAGCCAATCATTTGATCTTACACGCTTAAAATACATGCAGTTTTTGACTGCTTTATTCGCCTACCTCATCCCTTTATACACTGCCTCTCTTTTCCAAACTTCATCCTACAGGCAGGCACACATATGGGACTCCCAGACTGCTCCCCTCTCCAAGGGTCTCAAGAAGGTGGCAACTGTCTCTTATCCTGCAGGTATCCCAGCACATTTCTCACCTGCATGAGGGACTCTGGCCTCTATGCTCTGGGCTTGGTTAAGTCCTAAACGTTTACAAGTAACAGGAAATACAAGACAGAAATCAAAAAACCCCAGAACCAACTCAAGATTCTTGAAGTGTGAGTGACTTTATTGTCTGACTTCTGAAGGTGCGTTCTTCTAAAGTGTTTGACTGGAGGGTATGGTTGGCATTAAACAAGTTGGTAGACAGCCTGTAACCTAGGCTATGTCTGGCTACAAGCTGTTTATCAGGAAGTGAAGGCTATGTGCCATAGACTATGCTCTTTTGCCCTCTCTTTTCTCCCCGAAATGAAGTGAAAAAGAGATTTAGGTTGATGTTCTTAAAGTCAGAGGTTTGTGTAAGATCCAGGAACACAAACTTTCTGTATATAAATGAAGAGCCATTAGACATACAATCCTTATCCAGTCAGACAAGGAATCTTAGAAAAGCCTTAATAAAGGCTTTTCAAAACAACAGCCATTTCAACATTGCTTGTGAAAGAGCGTATTGTGACACTGAAACAGAACCACGTACAGAAATTTCTTATTCAGACTTTTTTTTTAATACATAATTTGTCCTCGGAAAGTAGTAAGACAATGTCTGCTGATACAAGTACTTCTGAATAAAATCTCATTTTTCATGTTCCAACTGCACGCCGACTGACCTAAACGCAGCATTCAGAATCCATATTGATGCACATTTCTTAAGCATTTGATACCATCTCTTGTTCGAGTATTATCCAGCAGGAAACGTACCTACTCTTGTCAGCAATATGCCAAGACAGCTGTAAGGACAGCAACAGGATTTACACCGTTGTTGCACGTAATGGCTATTTCTTATGTTGACATTCTGCTTCCATTTAAATATACGGAAAAAGTCTTCCTGCTTAAGGGACTTCCTTTAAGCTGCTGTTTAAGCATCTTTCCAATATGCCAAGAGAGGTCTGAGGTATGCAAATAAAGCACTGTCCTTCTTATAAAATTAAGTACACTGAATATAAGTTTTCTTTTTTTTTTTATTTCCTCAGGGAAACAGATTTAGCAATATGGGTGTGAAAATGCTAAACTGATCCAAGAGTATGTCCTAGGACAGACATTTCATCCAGAATTGCCCTGAAACATTTACCAGTAGGCTTTCACCAGTCAGACCCGGAAGGAAAGACTTGCACTTAAACTAAAAGTTTGAAATTTCTCTGTTTCCTTCTAAATATAATGACTAGTTCAAAAGTCACAGTTTTCTGAAGGGCCAATATTAGACCCACAAGCACCAGAGAAGTTGAAATTTAAGAAAAAAGCAAAAACCTTTCTAACGTACCTTTACTAAGTCTCCCTCTGTGGCGCAGCTGGCACCTGTCCCTCCCCATGGATGCAACACCCTGCTCTGCAGCCAGAGTTTGGCTGCCAACATGCACCATGCACTCAAAAGCTTGAAGGGAAACGCAGTCCTTAATATAAGTGCCCAGAAAAAAAAGCAGATTCACAGCTCCAGCCACAACAGAGAATTCTGTGGAATTCTATTTGTGGAATGAGTTGAAAAATATCCTAATTTAGGGCAAATCAAATAAAATCAATTTGCAGCAAAGTACCTTCTTCTCCATTTTCCACTGGAAAATTTTGTATTCTATATTAAGGAAGTTTCTCTAAAGAAAAGGGATAGAAAGACAAGATTCATCAACCTATCTACAAATAAAAAAAAAAAACCCCAACCTAGATGGCAACAGTGTATAACACACCTGCCATAAGGAATACAATTTCTCTAGAAACTTTGCCATGCAACCTAGCACTTGCTGAGTTTATGGGGAGTAGTTGTAGCTGTAGAGTCCCCCTGTCAAGATGTCTAGCTGCCAAAGAGCAGTGCGCTCAATCCACAGACACACAAAGCCAGGCAGGGAATGCAGAAGCTTCCATCCATACCCAAACACAATTTGAGGACACCTGATACTAACACCAATGAAGGATTTACTGTTTCACCGATCCACAAGGTTCTTATGTCACGTCTGAAAGATTTTATAAAGCTATCAAAAAAAAAAAATAATTTATCCAGCAGTAAAGAGGTTTAACCTTTAAAGAGTAAGCAATCCTGGGCTTTTTTACAATGTCAAGTAACAGAGCATAATCCTGATTCTACAAGTCTAAATGAGATGAATGACATTTTCTAAATGAGAGTGACTTCCCTGTTGTTCAGGAGAATCAATCTACATATGTAAGCTTCAGATTACCTTCAGGTATATGTCAAACTGCAAACACCAGCCTGACATTTGGGTTAAACACCAGAAAGGTAGGAAGCACTCCTGCTCAGACATATGGCTGTAGCAAATACTCACGAAAACAGATTCCACATCAGTCAAAACCCTTTGTATAAACTGCAGCCAAATAAGCAGAAGAGATAATTATCTTAAGTCTTCATCCATGGAGCTTGAATTCTCTGGTTAGCTCATCCTATTTAAGCTTTCACTCACATAGAAAAATTCTACATGCACATCCATCCCAATAGCACCCTCATTCTTTCAGGGAACTTGATTAAAGTAATAAAAATGCATTTGCTGCTGAGATGGTGTTATGGGTTTGTGTGGCGCAGGTTTTTTTTTGGCAGCGGGGGAGGGGGCTGCAGGGGTGGCTCCTGTGAGAAGCTGCTGGAAGCTCCCTTGGCTCCAAGACGGACCCGCCTCCGGCCCAGGCAGAGGCCATCAGTGACAGTGGTAGTGCCTCTGGGAGAACAGATTTAAGAAGGAGAAGCTGCAGTGGGTAGGGGGATTGGAATGTGAGAGGAACACCTCTGCTGATACTGAGGTCAGTGAAGAAGGAGGGGGTGAGGAGTGAGCGAGCAGCTGTGTGGTGCTTTGTTACCGGCTGAGCTGAAACCGAAACCACGACAGATGGGTAATGGGCATTAGGGAATTTTAGCCCTACTCCCACTCAGACGGATCTTATGGCAACACTTGGCACAAAGCCAAAAGGTAAAACAGGCTGGATGAAGTGATCTGCAGGGCTAGGCCAGTTCTTTGCCTCTGATCATGTCAAAAAGCACAAGCCAAGGGAGCAGAGTAAGAAAAGAAAAAACACACACATCCTTGAATCTTTCTCCATGTTCAACCACTTCCAGATCAGGCAGCTGTCAAGCCATATTCAGTTTGGTTGCTCAGTAACTTGCAATGGATTTCTCCTCTAAAAAACCATCTGCTCTTCCCGCTAGCCTGTGTGAGCATCCAGAACCCACAATATTCCCTGGAAGTGTGTGCCACAGCTCAAACACCAATGAGGTGAAAAACCACCTCTCCTGTTTGCATTGAGCCCTGGCTCCTGCAAGCTTCACTGAGATCACTTGATTCCGATCTACCCTCTTTGCGACACCTTTTTAGTTTATTGATTGATAAATACTGACTGGACATTGTCATGGAACTATCTTCTATAAGTTCAAACTCTTGCTCCCAAATGGTAACAATCAGCTCAGAGATGAAATTAGAATTATTGTTTCCCCATCTGTATCTTTTGCCAATTACTTACACTGAATTTCATTTGGCATTTTAATGGCAATCAGTGTCTCAGGGTCTTCTGCAGATCTTCCTTGTCAGCTCTCATCTTCAGTACCCCCTAAACAACTTACTGGAATCACTAAATTTTCTCATCTCCCCATTAAACCTATTTTCCAGGTCATTCAGGAATACAACGAACATCAAAGATCCTGATGGTACTCCAGTGGTGAACTCCTCATGAGGACTGATCCTAGACTTTTAATCTCTGTTTCCTGCTTTCTAATCATTTGTCCATGTAAGGATTTCTCTGTTTTAAGTCCCAGCTGCCTAACTTCTTTAAAACACACTGGTGAGGAATTTGGCCAAAAGCTCTTGATACGGAATCCTTCTCAAAAATCTCCATTGTTTGTTGCCCAATAAGCCATTTTAAACAAGAGGATCCACACAAAGTTAGTGGCTCGAACTGGGACAAATACATTAGATATGTGTGTCATTACGAGATCTGAAAAGGCTGTATCGCTATGCTCTACAACAGCAAAAAAATGAGTGCCTTTAAGTCTCTGACAGTCTCCTGAGGCAAGATTTTTGTACAAAAATCTTCTTTTTACCTTAAATCAGAGGAAGAGGTGGTTACTGTTTTCTCAGTAAGTTTGGTAGTGGATATCCTCACAGAATGCTTAGATTACATCCAAGAGATACCAAGAGATACCACGTACAGTTGAAAGCTTACAGGTATTAGTTTCGCAGATTCAAAAATTTGACAATCCATAGGCTAAGGGCAGGTTGTTGTTGAGTGATTTCTAAAAAAAAATTATTTATTAATAGTGAAAACCTACAGACTGAATTAGAAAAAAAATGCCACAAAGGACAACCTGAGGTGTCACAGAAAGACATTAACCTAAGTCTCCCAGCCTTTTGAGGCCTATAAGGTACCAAGAAGAAACCTGATCTCTAAGCTCGTTTGGCCAACTCCAGAGAGACTTGTACATGATCATAATATACAGACACCCGGTATACATTTTTCAGGCAAAATAACTAAGTCAAAGGCCATCAGGTTGCCCTCTCCTTCCACAAAGAAATATTGAACAACCAAATAACAATAAGCATCAGGATTATTCTATTGATACTTTTATATGTTATCTTTCTGATTATAGCATACCACAGTATCTACAGGGAAAAACTGCACACAATATCCTTTTGGAGATCTCACGCTATAATAAATTCCTTGCAGTGATCTGAAAACTACTGTGGCCTGAAAGCCAGACTTGAAGGAAGGCATAAAATTTCATTGATTTTCAGCCTGAGAGATGAATATTTCTAGAGCTAGTTGAACCATACATAAACAAAATCTCTCAATATGTATACTCCATGCAAATACGCAGCACAAATGAAATCAAATATACATATAGGTGTGTATATATATGTACATAAACAGACAGAGTATGTGCATGTGATCACACCAACAGAACATGACAGCTAATTAACACCAAATCTTAGATTATCTTCAGGTGGAAAAATATACTTGGACTAAATGTTTTATTGCACAGTGTAATAACTGCCTATGTATTGTTGGCTTATGTCACTGCCTATTAGATCACAAAGTGACTTCTTAATTACCTAATCTCTTGAGATGGCTTCAGGTCTGAATTTTAACTTTTGTGTCCTGCATAATGAACAGTGCCATTCAAAGGAAAACCAGAGAATTTCTTCATGATAGGCCAGGTCACAGTGAGCACAACTACCTTCAGTTAATACACAGCTAGTATCTTTCCACAATACTTTTCTTATGCTAAGTACAACCCTTCTGTTGACAAAAATGGGTAAATAATCTTCCCTTGTAAAGCAAGAGCATTATTACAAGGTAACAGAAGCAATAATTATTCTTGATAATTTAGATACCATACAGGAGACTGTAGAACTTCAGATCTATCAGCATCTAATCTCTTAATGCAGTATGACATGCTAAATCCATTATTTAAACACCCCATCTGCTTAAATAAAAGCAGTATTTTGAATATTCCCTCCTGCTACTGATTATTTTGCATAGGCAAAGGAGCATATTGTCAACCCAACTCACCCATACTATTTTTTTCAACTCAGAAAGACCTACTTTTCTCTCCTGTACAACTCAAGAGAACCTGTGGACTTAAACTAAAAAAGGAAAGACTGAATTGTCGTGATTCCATCAAAATCTGACCATGTCAGACTGGATAACAGTTGATAATTTTCAGCTGTCTGAAAGAAAAAACAATCCTTGAAATATCTGAAAGATGAAATCTCTATCAGTTCTTATAAAGCCACTTTATCTGGTTATACCTGACTCTTTCCACATGATACAGCAAGTTTCCTTAAAGAAAAGATAAAACAGGTTATTCTGCACAGACAAAAGAAAAATGACCCAAAAATATTCCCATGCCCTAAAGTGAGTTCAATAAATGGTCCCTTTCTAAATGAAGCACATTAGAAACAATGTGCAGCTGACAGCATTTTGCTGATCCTGTCACTTTGGGTTGGGTGGCACTGGTCACCTGCTCCTTCATCACCCCTCCTTTTTTCTGAAGCATGTTTTTATTACATTCTTATATTGTCCAAAGGAGCCATAAATGGAGTCCACTAAATAAATTTGCTTGAGAAATTTATATGAGATTTGAAACTTTAATGCAACTGCCAAAAGATTTTGGAGTGCTGGGAGAATTAATCTTACTACTCATTACATTTATTGATTCAAATCAAGCTTCCGGACGTCAGCATAGGTGCCATTGCTAAGAAATAAGAAGTTTCCAGGAAATCTGTATGTAGATCTAAAGTGATTGCCAGCTTGGGGGGGGGAAGGGGTGGGCAAGGCGTGTGTGATCTATATGCCAGTACACGCAGTACTAATAGATTATCATCCACTACTTGGGATGCTTTCTCCAATACAGGTTTTTATAACCAAAGATGAAACTACACTCCTCAAGCCTGTAAAAGGGCCAGTATTCATAAGATTTTTCTCTTTAAATACTTTTTGAATGAAATTAGGGATAAAAGTAGTAATAAAGAGTTTCCATATCCAAAGCCTGGATTTTTTTTTTTTTTTTCTTTTAATTAGACTGGTTGAAAGTAGAAGCTGAATGGCCATCTCCAGCCATGAGATCATTCTATGCTACAGAAGTAGGAAGAGTCTAATTTTGCTACTACTTCTGCCCTCAAGTGATGGCTTTTATTTTGAGGATGGAAGAAAACACTGACTGTGGGTTTTGGAATTCATTTACGACACTTGGTAGAGTAGACCTGAGATTAAAAAAGCATCTGGGAAAGGATGAAAAATAATGCAGTAATTTTATGCAAAATAACCATAAAAGTATCCCCTGCACAATGAAGACCATACCACTGCTGAAACAGACTCTGGTTCAGCTGTGGAGAGAGGTCCTTCCTAGGACACAAATTATATGGAAGTTTTATATGAGGACAAAACCAGAACGCTGAGCAAACAGGTGGGGTCTGTTCCACACTATACAACTTGCTACATATAAATGAAGTAATGGGAAATATTTGCCTCCATAGCTTAGGACTATAGTCAGGAAGAGAGTGAGTGAAGATAAGGGAGAGCGAGCAAGAGAGCTCTCACAGTACCCACAAACACAACAGTGGTATAAAATCTAACAGAAACCACAGGTCACCCAATAACTGCATTAAATAGGGGTTTCCATATTTCTGCCATCACTACAATTACAACCTACATTTGCTAAGTCACACTAGAAATGACAGGACAGGAATGCCCTAGAGTAGGCACAAGGATTTTCCACCAACTAAATGGGAGCTTAATGCACCCACAAAAGACTATAATTTGAAACTGTTGTTAAACTGCAATATAAATGCATACATAAGGAACAGGGATTCCATGTGACAGAGCTTTACCTAAGGAAGTTATCAGAAGGTAAAGATATGATTATTTTGTTCCGTATAAATTCTACAACAAACCTCCCCTATGACTGAAGTGGTAACCACAGGCAACACTAACGCGACAATCCATCCGGTGTTTGGAAAGAGTATGGGTGAGCACAGCACAAGAAAACCATTTTATTTACATGACTGAAAAACAGCATCAACAGCAAATTTGTAAGAAGTATATCCACTATAATAATGCTCCATTTTATGGATTAATGTAATTGCTTTTTACCTTCTTTTGTGTACGGTATAAACTGTATAAGGATACACCACAAAACACTTGGGAAAAGAATTATTCGATGAGTTTGCTACAACTTTTGATTTCTGAAGCATCATTTTTACTTGAACTGGTGTGCTAATAAATAAGAGCAGTACCAACAATAAGTCTACCTGAAAGACCTTTTTGGACCACCTGTGATGTAACCTAGAAGGTCTGGCACTAAAAAGATCATCAGAAAAAAGCACAAAACTAAACAAATTCACAGATTCACCCATACATTCTGCAAGGAATGCACAGGAGAAGAAAACAAAAAAAAATTGAGAGAGACTTCATACAGATAGGGACTTGCCATAACACCTTAACGCATCTTATTGAAGAAGCATCTTATATTGACGAAAAATTAAATGTAGGTATTAATCATAACCAAAAAAGAAACATATTCCCTAATGAACATAATCCAACAACAGATAATCCTTATATTTTCACCCCACAAAGAAACAGCATTAACTCTTGTGAACTGGTTCTTGAAAACAGACCTGAGCAAGCCCTGAGCACCCTCAGCTTTCTGCAAAACACACAGGTGGACTTCACTGCATCTTCCTTGCAATGCTGCAACCTGATCAGAAATTAAGGACCCAAGAGACTGCACCTGACAGCACAACCCCCAGCAGCACGCCTGCAGGCCAAACCACTTCAGTGCTCCAGAGCGCCCTTCTACCACTTTGCATTTCCACAGAAATAAAAAGCAGAAAGTGTCCTAGACTCTAAGCATTCCTCTCTCAAAAAGTCAAAAAATGAAATATAAAAGCAGATTCACCATAGACACAGGGTTTGGGGTTTTTTACTCCATTCTCAAGCAATGGATGAAAACAGGGTAACCTTTAAATACAAAAATATTCAGCTCAAAGCAGACTGAAAATATAACCAGCTGAAGTGACTTAAAATTCAAAGAAATTCTCTTGCATAACTGGTTAGGAAGTTGTGGGGGACAAACGAGGGGGGTTTGTTGGTGGTTGTGTTTTGGTTTTGTTTGTTTGTTTTGTTCGGTTTTTTAAGCTTGATCAAGAAGGTAACCTTAAGTAGTAAGAGCAAGAGACTGAAACCCCATTTTTTTAATTTAAAAAAAAAAGACAGAACAAAAAGAAGATTGCCACTTTCAGAATATCCACATAGTAATGACAGAAAAGAACAGATAAAGATCTGTAACTTATGCAGAAAGATAAGCATAAGTTTACAGCTGGTAAAAGAGTATTTCTGGAATTTTTGCTCTCAGGTGGCAGCTATGGACCAAGATCTTTACTCTCAATAAAACAGTCAAAGTCTTGTTGGTACGGGTCATGCTGCTTACAAATGCAAATTCTGGGAAGCTGAGTCCCAGCTCCTAAAGAACATTTCTCAACACTGGAGCATTTCCTTTGACATCCTGGTTTTGATTGTCTGAATAGATGTGCTATTTATTATCTACAAATAGAGACAGGAGAGTACTATCCATTCAGTAATGAACTGAGCACCTGGTGAGAAAAATACTTCTCAAAAATGATTTCTTTTTTTTTTATTTATTTATTTTAAACCTAAGAGTAGTGTCCAATCCAATCCAGTGGAACAATTGGGAAATTTGATTCTGCTTTCTGCAAATATGTAGAATGAAAGCTCAGGAGAAGGGCCTTCTCTTTGTAAAAAATACAGAATGATTTCTTCACTTAGTTGGAAGAGCTCGTATTTTAGAGTGGGTCAACACTAACTGCTTAACAGAATAAATACTTTTAAACTTTCCTGTTTGTGAATGTTGTGCTCTAAATTTAAGCTTAGAGAAAAAAAAAAAATCATCATGCGAAATAGAAAAACCTCAATAACTTGTCAAAATTCCTTGAGGTTTGTAATTTTGCCCAACAAATATAGCCTTGATACAGTTTAATCCTACTTAGTCTTTAAAAAATTAAGTTACATATAAACTATTGATAAAGATTAGTCTGTTCAGTTTGAATTTTCTGGGGTTTGTTGTGTCATCACTTTGCAAAGTAATGATATTTTTGACACATGCTGCTGAAACAGTGACATAAAAAGTAGCCTAAAGCTTTCTAACTACGTCAATTCTAACCCTGTTTCCTCCACAAAAATAAAGAAACTTACTGCCTAGATAATAGCTAGCACATTAACCTATCTGACAACAGGATCAACTTGTTAAATTTTGTATACAAGCTTTCATTAGTTCATGATGCTGAGAAGGTTTTGCTGCTCTACTGCCATATATCAGAGTTTACTACTAATAGGTTGTTTGACTACCCTTTGTAACTGAAAGCACAAGTACAATCATAAAAACATCCACAGTATTTTTCTTGTCTATAAGCTAGACTTCACAGGTTCATGGGAAAAACCTTAGCAGAAAGAATATCGACTAAGGGAGAGTATGCTAAAAGATTACTTATAATTTAAAAAAAAACCCCAAACCTTTGTGTTGTCATTTTTATATATTTAGATATCCAGCAGAGAATCAATAGCATGAAAGTTAATTAATCACGTTGACTGACAATGGAAATAGATGCGAATATAGTTAATCTTATGCACTGGAATTAATTACATCAAGTTTTAGATGATACCACAAATAAAGCTCAGTTTGTACTACTGAGAGTATCAACAACACAAACCATAAATCTTTTATAACATTTAATAACAAACATTCCCTACAGAGCAGCGTTAGCAGCCTTTCAGGCAACCACCCAATAAGCAAATACTTAAATGTCACACTTAGAAAATTACTTAACATGAAACACCGATCTTTTGTCAGTGGATCCAGAAAAGGGTTATTTTACCAGTAACATGCAGAATTAGGTCAATTTTTCAGTTCGGTGCCATTCCTAGCACTTTATTTCTACGTGGTATGCTTCTCTGCCCTTTTCCTTCTCCCCTTCGACATGCTGTACCTTCCACCATCAGACACTTTCCATTTGAAACATAACAAGAGGAACACAGTTTCTAATGCACGTAGGAAGATTTGCAGTCTTCCTAATGGTTTCTCTATCCTTACCACGACCTTCTTCATCACCTCTAATTGCCAGCTATATTTTTATACACCACAATTTAAACCATATAAAGGATGCTTTCTACCTGCTTCAAACAGTTAAGAAAAAGGCTAGAAGGGAACGCTACTGTCATCTGTTTGGACAACCCCTGCAAACCATAGTTAAGAACGTCTCAGCTAGCCCTGTAGTGGTATTTGTTGAATTCTATAAAATTTTGATTTAAAAGCATCAAGTAATGGGATAACTAATCTCATCTTCAAGCTATTTTTTCCAATACCTCATTCTTGCTCTCTGTTTCTATTCTGTATTTGTCTGATTTCAGCCTTCTACCAAGGATCTTGTCATGCTCCTTTCTGTCATTCCAGTCTGCCTCCAGTTTTCAAGCATTTTATTCAGTGTCTGCACCTCTCCTGTTCTCTTTACTAAGCTGTCAGGTAAGAGTTATCTCCTTGGAAATTTTTGTTCCAAGGACATTCAATCACTAGAAGTGCCCTAAACCCAAACTCTAAGTGACCAAACTAAAGCAAATTAACACGTGTGCTTCTTCAGATAACTTTCAACAATTTCTTTTTTTTTATTTTGTTAAATAAGCATCTTCCCTGAATCCAACAGAAAAACCAAAAATGAAAAAGACCAGTGAAAATCTCACCTTTCAGTCGTGGACAGATACGGATTCCAATAAAAACTCCAGCTGAATGTACTATATTCCTTCTGCTTCTCTGAGCAATCTTCTTCCACAAATTCCTCGTTTCTGGCTTGCTAGCTGGACCTTATGCTACATATGTGCAGAAGAACCCAATGCATTATCCGTAAAGCAGCTCACTTTTTACTCCCTCTCCACAGTATTCATTGCATTACTTGTAGTGCTGAAGCCAGTAAGAAGCCCATGCATCAGCCCTGTGAAAGAAAAAGTCGGAATAAGGCAGGGCACATGGACACAGCACAGGGTGGTCAGCTTCATAGATCTCCATCACACTGCCAGAGTGAGAATAAAACATTGAAAAGCTGGAATGATCAAGCAGAGCAGTCTGAAGAAACAAGACAATCCATGAATTCAGGTCATTACTGAAAACTTGTTTCAGAAGCATGAAAACATTGAGAAAAGGACAAGAAAATTCAGAAGAGAAAGCAAGAGACTGGTACCAGATAAGCAATTGTACAGGGTAAGCTGGATAAAGAGCAGATGCTCAGCACAGAACTTGTTAGCCTGAATGATTCCAAGGGAAGTACCTTGTAAAACAATCTTTACTCTAAAGATCAAATAAAGGACTTCACTTCCATTCTCCCCGAAACAAATCTCTTCTCTTTCTAGACATTTTAGACTGGCAGTAAGTTGCTACAAAAATCCTTGCAGTTTTTCTAGAAAAAGAGTTCTGCTCAGTGCACTGTTTTTCAGATGTGAAAAACACCCCTGAACTCTTACTACTTTTCATGAATTATAGCTTAAAACCCTGCGTTTCTTCAGAAAAACCCAACGCATACTAAACAGATGTCCAACGGCATACATCATAATACAGAAAACATAATGGGAACATTTCTTGTATATTCTCATCAGAACAAAAGTGCACTTTAAATAAAGATAATTTTGTGGAGACATTTCAAAAATACTAAAGAAAACAGAAAGTGCAAGACTTGTCCTGTTTAAATATTATTCTTTTTTGATGAAACCAGTAATAAAAATATGAAAATTATGAATTATAATTTCTTAAAAATATCTGGAAAATATGTATCTTGAAACAGTAACAGTTTCATCCAGGAAAAACTAAGTGAAATACAATTTAATACATTTTTACCAGCCAATTAATGCTTAGCTGATGATTTCTACTGAGGCACAGTGCTTCATCCACATACCACAGACAAACGGCAGTGGTGCACATCTGCAGTCTTAGCAGACATAAACAGGTCTAAGTTTTAGCTGCACTTCAAAACCACCAAAAGTGATCACAGCAAAGTCAAGGATGAATTAACATATAACCCAGTCTGTCAAGTGAGGCTAATCATATCTACACATTATATGGTCTGCAAGTGAAGAACAGATTATGTTGAACCAATAGTTATCACCACGTGCAATTTCTTTCATAAAACACTATCACCTGAGCGCTGTTTCTTTCCCTATTAGGACACTACTAAGTGAGGCACAGCTCAGACAGTAAGCAGCAGCCCCTTCACAGGACACCACAATAATGGGCTTTGCCAGCCTGGGGAGCTGCAGTGGGCACAGAAGCCTCAAACTAAGAAGCAGAGAGCTGCTGTACAAACCGATGCAGAAGCAGAGGATGAACTGGGCTGATGAGTTTTTTCTTTCAGTGGCTTTTTCTTAAAAAAAAAAAAAATTTATTTGCAACACTTTTCATAGATAAATAAGAAAAAGCCTTGGTCTAAATGGGGAGAGAAAGAAAACTGAGCAATGCTACAGCTGAAACCCTTGGGAATACAACCTATAATGAGTTTTGCTGGTAGGGAAGAAGGGTAGAGCTCCTTTAACCACACAGGAAACCATCCCTGAAAAAAGTATTCAGCTTCCAAATTACTTTATATCCACAAATATGCTAAAACCGCTACAAACCTTCAGCAGATATCCATTCATTCAGGAATCAGGTCTTTAATTCTTTGTCATAGGAATGAGTTAAGATGCCTGTTTAAGGAACCAGTGTTGAAGAACAGTAAGCCCCACTTGTTAAGAAAATTGGAGCCACTTGAATAACGCAAGATATTCCTCAAACACTGTTTATGTGTTGAAAATTCTAATAATCATGAAGTTCAGCAACAGTTCACAAGAAAACTGATCCTGCTCCTAAGTATATTCAGCAGTACGTTACACAACTTTTCTAAAGCTTCTTAAACAATTAACAATTAACTGCAAAAAGATACAGCAAAAGAACATTTAAGAAGTGAAGTCTCACAGTCAAGGTGTTGGAAACATCAGATTTATAGTTACTGGTGCAAACTTAATTTGCCTCTGATGTACATGTTTATCACGAAACCATCTGGAATCACGTTCATTTGCTCCAGAAGGCTCCTGCCTTAGGCTCAATACCAAAGGAGGAAGAATAAAGAAATGGTACGTCCAGAACTTCTGTTTGAATTCTTAACTTTAAAAAATACTTTGATTATAGCCTTTGTACAAAACGCGCACGTACATATACAGGCATGTATCACCTCTGTGTCAAATGTTTTACTGATCAAAGAGAAAGATTCCTCCCAAAAAAGGCTGACTCTCCAAGACTCACTTTCCATCAAAAATATTCACCAATATCCTCCTCTGGTTATCAGTGCTATGAAAAAGAAAAACCACCACAAATTGCACAGAACCTTTTCTCCAGACAAGTGACATTTAGCCCACTGTTCCTTCACATCTCTGGCAATCTCCCACTGCTCAAGTATGCTAACATTAATAAAAATTTTTAAGGTGAGTAAGAACTCTTAGAAATATGTCAAGGACTGGGGGAGAAAAGCAGCATTAGAGAAGAAAATCCATTAAAAAAAATGAAAGACAAGATCAAGTCAATTGTAATTCTCAAATTGCAGGGCTACCAAATTGCCTTATTAAATTGGCCTGTAAGAAGAGAAAACAGAAGAGAAAGAATTAGGAGGAATGGAGACCTTCCCAATATTTTCCTCACATATAAAAATGTGAGAAATTGAATTACTTTTTCCAGGAACACTGGATTCTAGGCATGCATGCAGACATACTTTTCTTCTGTTATCCAAAAAAGTATGTGTGTGAGGGAGGAAAGAGAGGCTCTAACACTAAGTAACACTAGGGCATTTCTTTTCTTCCCGATTTTCACCCACCAGTCTCCCCTGTCTGATTCATCTTTTCTTCTCTATCTATAGGCTCAAAGGTTTTGGTTCAGCAAGCAAGTGGTCAAGAAAGTCCTTGAATACTCGCCCTAGAGCAAGAAATTTGTGCAGGAGAGAAGAGAGTAAAGCAGTCTACTAAGTGCAATGGTTCAAAAGTTCTCAGAAGAGCAGTTGCTAAGGGAAGGGCATCAGTAAAGAGGAGAATGATGCTAGAAGCTCACCCTTTCACAATGAAAGGGATGACATAAATGTAGTACAATTACAATTACAAAAGGACTAGGAATCTGTTTTTCAGTTGACATAAACGCAACAGCTATTTGACTGCACATCTGACAAGTATTTACTACCTCATTTTAATAATTTTTACTGCCAGTAACTCATTAGCTCTGTTCTTTAATGCAGTATCTGGTTCTCTAATACAGCAATAGTCTATAAAAGACAGAAACCTAAAAACACCTGGATACCTTGAAATCCTAGCAAAACAAATCTAAGACTGAATCTATAACCACCAGCACTACAGACTCCACCAATGCCCTGGGATGTGAGGACGCTCAGCTCCTGCCTCTTTGGAAGGAACACAGAATTTCTCAGTCTTAGAGAAACTTTTAGATCCACTGCTTAACTTTCCAGAGATCTAAGCAGCAAGAGTCTCGTTTAATCAACTAAATCCAGAAGGTGTGATCTTAAGGAAAACACCAAATATAGCTATACAACTAAGAAGCAAATGACTGTCAGATCCTTTCATATTTCCATCAAATACATGTTGTCGTGAGGGGAATTAAAAAAAATGAGAGGGGTTCGGACCGCTTAAAGAATTACCTCCAATTGTATTGACAACAGAAAAATGATTTAATAGATATTTCTATAAAAGTGCGATTTCACAGAATTCGTTGGCAAGGTTTAATCTATTACTTAGCACATGGATGAAATGCACAGAGGAAAATTAAATCAGAATCAAGCTAAACTTATGTATATAGGGACCAAAACCATAATAGAGTAAAAGGAAACATGAGAAAGGGTAAGGAAGACTTTCCTGTTGAGTAACGAGGTTGAGAGAAGACCCCCTTGGCTTTCTGAAGTCCTGCTGGAGCCTAAGTGTGGCTGGATCGACTCCTAGTCCCAGACTTGGTCAACAGTTTATATCTAAAGGGATTATGAGTATAATAGCAGTCCACAGTTCATTCACAGTTGAATAAAAATCACAACCATGTCTGTAGATGAGGTCTTGGAAATGCTGCAGAGGTTTAAGGATTCCAATATTAAAGGGGAACAAGAAGTGTTTAACTGTATGCTGAGGAACTTGTTTGACGAGTACCCTTTCTTTCCCCAGTACTCAGATGAAGAGCTGCACATAACAGCCTGTCTCTTTGGTGGGATAATAGATAAAGGACTGGTTACTTGTATGGCATTGGGCCTGCCCCTGTGCTATGTTCCTGAAGCCTTACAAAAGCCTTTTGCATCTAAACTGGACTATTTTGGTATTGCTGCACTACATAGATTTAAAAATAGATTGAAGGACTATCCCCACTATTGCCAGCACTTGGCTTCTATTAGTCACTTTATGCAGTTCCCACATGATTTACAGGAGTACATAGAATATGGACAGCAATCCAGAGATCCTCCTGTGAAGATGCAAGGTTTAGTCACCACCC
>VYZV01017211.1:0-12467 GCA_013401275.1 Pandion haliaetus | reverse complement strand
CAGGTCTGCATACTGGGCCCTCTGTCCCCCTGAGAAGGAAATTGCCTACGACAATTACCCTCCTTTTTATTTTTTCAGAGGCTGTCAGAATGCATGGGACTGACTGACTCAACCTAGGGAGCCCCCTGGATAGGCCTTCATCTACTTTCTGATCTTCATTGGCCTGGCCCTCAAGTTCCAGAGCCCCATACCTGTTCTGGAGGGGCACCTGGGAAAGTGAGGGAGACTGGGAGGGGATTTACCTGCCTCCCTGAGCAGGGACCTGTATTCATTCCCCTCCATCCCTTAGGTCCCCTCCTGCGTGGTGGCAAGAGGGTAGGGGATCCTCCACTTCTTGTGGAGCCTCCGTCTGGTGCCTCTGCCCCAGGGATGGTAGGGTATGGGTCCACCAATCTCTCCCTCTCACGCTCCCTGATACTCCTTAACCTTTCCACATCCTCCTTCAGCTCTGCCACCAGGCAGAGCAGATCATCCACCTGTCACACTGTGCACAGGAGTTGTCCCTGCTGCCCTTCGGTACCAGTGGCAGGCTCAGGCATTCCCTGTAGCCAGACACCTGGACAGCTGCATGTTTGCTTGGGAGCTCCATCTGCATCCCCATGTGTTTCCTAGCAATGGCTTTCACCTGAGTGGCAACCATTGCTGGGTCTCCTGAGGGGACGATGCCCTCCGCTTGAAGTAGCCTTCTTGAGCTGGGAAGAGGGGCTGCACCCTCCCTGCCTGAACTGCTGTGCTGCACCACGCCCTGGTTGCTGTGCTCCTGGTCGCTGGTGCTCTTCAGGGCCTTTTAAATCTCCTGTGGTTGCCCCTGCTAACGCCCATGCCACATCAGCCTCTCTTATGAGAGCTGCCGGCTCTGGACAGGTCTCTGCTCTTCCTCGGGGTTCCCGGCACTGGGAACCTCCTGGGAACCTCCCTGTTCGCCTCAACCTACCACTTAGCCACCGAACTTAGCGTTGCTGCTGCTAGTCTCGTCGCCGACCGAGTGCTGCTGACGGTAACGCTGCGTTTAAATGCAGGCAGACATACAGAAGTAAATGCACTTCGGCATCGTAACCTGTTAGGAACAGGTGTAGATGGCAGGGGAGATGTCATAGATCAGTATTTAGGCAAACAGCAGTGAAATGCTTTCTATAAACCTTCAGCGGTTTTTAATATTTAAAAGTAACAAGCACCAAGATGCGTTTTGAGTGGAAGGGCTAGAAGGAAACTGATAATCGCTATTATATATGAATCTGGTTTTGAATCTGTTGAAAGATGACTGCATCTTCTCTATAAAAGAAAGTCAGGTTAATCATGTTGTGTCAATGGTCTGTGTTCCTCTAAAATCCAGTTATGTGTTGCCTTTGTAAGAGGGTTTGTCTATGAAACTTCCATGTATGAGTCTTTAGGATCTTCAGGAGAGATTTAAATGCAGGCTCTTAGGAAAAGTGCATCCAATATCTCCTTACTGGGCCACACTGGAAACACCTTTCTGCCCCTTCTGCTTGTCCAAGATAGGCCACAGCAAGTGATTATTCCTCAGCACGAGTGACACTGACACAGCAGTGCAGTACACTGTGTTGGCCGGGCAGTGCTAAGCATGGGAAGGTTGGGCATTTTGGTTCTCTCCACAAACAATTGTCTCCTCTGCTAGACACTCCACCTCCTTCCTTCATAAATGAGCTGGTTCATGCACCATCTCCTGTGTTAGTGTATTTGCATACGTCCCGGGGCGCCTTAGGTCCTGGTGCAGTTGTTTCACCCATGGTCATGTGTGAGGAGGTTGTGATGGTTGCCTAGCCTGGTCATGAGACCAGTGCTGGTGATCATTAAAGAAAGGCACATGAAGGTCTACTGTTACTAATACTGGTGTACTGAACGGCAGATTTCATCACCCTGCACCAATAAGTAGAAGCTCCATATAGGAGTAGGTGAAATACCATCATTGAACCCCTTTGTGCGTGCATGTCACACAGAGGATCGGCTTAGTTCATCTCTGCAGGGCCACTGGAGTCCAGCTAGTGGAGGCTGCTGGGGGTATCCCCTAAATGGATGTGTACTCTGTCCCTGCAGGCCTGTTTCTCTGGCACAAAACCAGTTGCCGGTTTCAGCATGCTGCTGCAGCCTTTTCCACTTCCACTGCTTGCTCTAGATTTTCTCCCACTGGAACCTGGTCCCAAAACCTGTGCCAACTTTTATATTCAGAATCAAACCTGCAGCTAGCTGGTCACCTGCAACTGCCAGAAAGAAGAGGATGAAGAAAATGTACTTTACAGACATCTGGCAATGTGAATGATGCATTCATTTATACCTTCATTTGATTTCTGAATTTTGAGTGAATTGTAATATGGAGAGGCGGTCAGAGAGTACAGATACTATTTTTCTTGCTTAATACTGGAAGTGATCCAAAAACCTCTGATTTCTGCTGTTTGAGCTAGCCAGATTTGGGGTGGAATGTACAGAAGTGCCACGTAGATGACACTTACTTAAAAACCTCCTTCCTGACCCAGTGATGACATCTCTAGGATCTGTGGGAGCTTTTTTTTTTTCTGTGAGAGTTGCTTGCTGTGGCTTGTTTCCCACAGTACCTTTTTTTCTCAGACGATACACTGACTTAAATTGGCTGATGGTTCCCTGCATTTTTTGCATTCCCCCAAAATCTTTCATACTGATGGAGAAGTCAGTCCTGTCTGTTTTGGTCACTTGACACCCTCCCTCTTAGAATCTCCCCAGAAAGAGGCGTGGCTCTAGCAGTAGACACCATGGGTCTGAGCAGACAACACCACAGAAATGTGGGAGTTGGGAGTTCATACAGCTGCTACGTGAGGGGAAGGAGTGCAATTCAATTTTTAATGACTAATATGTCACATAAGCTAGTGTGCTGTTTCTTTTCTATAGGAACCTTGTAAACGGCTAACAGATTGATTTCCCCTCTCTCTGTTTCTCTGTTTAGCAGGAAGGAACGTCCTAACTCTCTGAATGTCTTCCCCCTCGCGGATGGCATGGTACGTGGGCAGATAGGGGCCAAGATCGTCCCAACACTGGACCACTGGCACCTGAGTGACCTCGGCCAGCTGCAGTCCAACTCCAGCTACAAGGTTTTATAGACATCCTGGAGCAAGGGTTTCCCACTCTCCTACTGCCAATAGCATCCCATGTTTTCGTTTAAGATGGAGACCGATCTGTGTCCATAACCCTTTGCAGCCTCTTCCTTCTGTGCGTCTGCTCCCTTGGTAGCTGTGCTGTGGGAGGATATTCTTTTGTAGATCTGGCATATGGTGTGGGAGGGATTTGACACAGCTCCTCATGCTTCTTGTCTCAGTGATAATCTCCTTTACTTGGCTGGCCCCAAGTTGAGAGGAATCTGTGGGGAGGCAGTTAGAGATTCAGGGAGGATAAATCCTTTGCTTTTTTTATAGCTTATTTGGGAGAGGAGGTGGTGGAACCTGTCCCCTCCCTCCCCCTCGATAAGAGCAGTGCTTTTGCACCTCAGCTGGACTGGGCATTGGATTGTGCTTGCTTTCCAGTGTTTGTCCTTTTTGACTAATTGCTGTTCTGCCCTTCCTATATTCAGTAAAAAGGTCTCCTAATCCTCTCTGGATGCCCTAGTCTTGCACTGTGCTTAGAAGTCTTCAGTTCCTCATATATCTTAGTGCTCTAGACTTGCATTGTCTACCTTCAATAGACTTGTTGCCTTCAATGCACTGCTGCCCTGGGGCTTGCCAAAAAACTCACAGCACTGCAACTGGGCTGAAGCAGCTGCATGGTTCTACCTGTTGCTTGTGGTGCTCTGCTCTGCCATTCGGAGACTGTTCTGAGCCCAAAGACCCAGATGTTGTACTCTTAGCTGACAGGTTACTGCAGTTGTTTACAGTTTAGACTGCACATGGTGACCCACATTTTCCATGAGCTGTACCTGTAGACTTCTCAAAGTCTTTGTGCTTAGGATCCCACCAAATTCCTCTCTTCGAATGATGTTCCACAAATGCCTGGTGACAGGCCTCAGAGCCACTGGTGCATCTACCCAGCACGGCTTACAGTATGTCCATTGGTATCTCACAGAACTTCTGGTCTGCTTTAAAAGTGTTTGATAAAATTACTTCCTCTCTGCCTGGAATTTGTAGAACATCAGAACATGTTTATATGTCACATGTAAGGACTGGTCTCCTTTTGAGAAGTTGTAAATCACTAATCCTGTAAAATACATTGAGGCAGTAAAGGCAAAGAGGAGGAGAAAAGAACGAAGAAAAAACCCGACTTGTTGTACCCATTCTGCATGTCTCTAGATTACATTAATGGTACTTTGGCCTGCGGGACTCTGCAGGAGTGGCCTCCTTGATACATAGCACAAGAAATTTAGACAAATTCAAAATTTATGCAGAAAACAAAGCAGCAACTTCCCTTTTTTAACACTACCTTTGTAAAGTAGCCAGGCCTAGCACAGCACAAACCTTGGTACTTCATCAGCTCTTTGCCATCATGGCAGTTGGAAATGCAAAAGCAAGATCTTTGGATAGGGTGGAGACTGTTCTTGGAACGCAAGCCTTGCTGTAGTATTAGAGGCACAGAAATTTGGGAAACGTAGCAACTTGCAGGAATGCTAGTTGGGTCCTACAGTCATTTCTGGAGAGCTTTGCCTGGAATTAGGGAATAGCAATGCCACAGTGCAATAACATAATTAAGGATGGTGGAAATTAAGATAGGGCATGAATGTGTTTCTTCAGACGTGTGCTGTGCCAACACAACACTGCTGCAAGGACACAGACAGCAACTAAAATGCACAGAGACCAGCCTGCTTCTGGTTCTGGAACCAGTTTATTCCTTGGCATCTCCAGGCAGTGCTGCACGCTGTGGTGTGAACATGCCCTCGAGCTCTCTAGTGATCAGGCATATGTGGCAGGGGTTAGTTTTTAGAGAAGAGCTGGGAGGACACTGGGGCTAGATCCATCTTTCACAGACTTGCTGAGGCGTAATTCTTTTAAGTAGTACCATTGCAGAACTTCTGAAAGAAGTTGAGTGGATCTTGCTGATAACCCAGTATCTGTATAGCAGGAGAATGCAGCAGGAACCCAGATAAATTGGAATCTTTGATGACCAAGTTCAGGTAATGGAGGGGTACTGACTGGATCTCTTAGTCATTTGTTGGTGGTGGTGTCAGGCAAAAAAAACCCCATTTCTGGTTACAAGAAAGCTTTGTG
This sequence comes from Pandion haliaetus, assembly GCA_013401275.1. NCBI lineage: Eukaryota > Metazoa > Chordata > Aves > Accipitriformes > Pandionidae > Pandion > Pandion haliaetus. The sequence goes on along the minus strand of VYZV01017211.1, from coordinate 7,287 downwards.
CAGAAGTAGTAGTGTGCTGCTCCAAATGTATCTGATGGGTAGTGCTGGGATTTGCGTTGGTGCTTGTTAAGGAGACTCAGAAGTGGGATGCCAGGTTTAATGAGGCTAGCCAGTAGGGTAGAGTTAGAGAGCTTGGGCTGTGGAAGACTTGGATGGGGTAGTGTGTTACAGAGGATTTCCTAAGAGTATGGAGCAAACCTGTGAATAAAGGATGTGATTGACTGACTGACTAGATTTGCAATTTGGAATGGAGATTTTCCTCCTGCAAGCTTTTTGCACACTCTGACTGGAATGCTATTTCTTAATATTTTGCATGACTGAAATCACAGCAGTACTGCTCATGCACTCTTCGCCTCTTCTTCAGCAGCTCTGACATTTTGCTGACATCAGCTGCACACACGTGACTCACCTTCCCAGTATGTATATCCTGACTCTCCTGACTAGTTTTCCTTCTTCATGGGGCCATACTATAGTTATATTTTAACTGTCCTTGTAGACTTATTATTACTATTTTCTGTTTTAGTTGCTGTCATTATTTTATTTTTACATTCAGTTATACATTTATTTTATACAGTGTTTTGGAGATGAAAGTCCTTAACGTTTTTGTTTTTATGTACTATGCTTTCAGTGTTGTAACCACACAATTGTGGCTTCTCATGGTGACATATGACTGCTATGAATGTTGGGCCTTTGCAATGCATTTTGGAGGTCACTACTACACATTTGATGTTTAGGAGGTTGACAGGTATGGCTGTAGGTAAGTGGTGGTTGTGGAGAGTATTCTTTGGGTGAGCTATGGGTTATGGAGAATGCCTCCTATGCTGCAGAGGAGAGCTGTACGCTTAGTGGAATATTTAGCATTAATGGAGCACTTGGGATAATAGAAGGAAGATACCAGCAAAGATTAATAGAGCTTCTGGACTGTGAAGAGAAGTGCCTTGGTAGTATTTTACATTTGGGAGGAATTTCTCCAATGCAGGCTGGTAGGTAAATATAAAACGCAGATGTATAACCAAAGAGTAAGTGAAAGACCAAGGTAATTACTGACTGGTGTGTTCTGGGTGAGGAGCAGATTATGTCAATAAACAAGAAGTTACAGGATATCTCTCATACAAATATCACCCTATAGACACTGATGATACAGGGTTTCTGAATGACATCTAGTTCCTAAGAACAAGGAATGACATGTAGACCCACCTGGGTGTCTCTTTTACAGTGCTAAGATGCTCATGGACTTTGGTTGTGCTTATAGACTTACAGTGGGTACAAGAACATCTCTGAATCCTTTCATCCAACAGAAGTTTTGTATGGGGAAAGAGTTTTTATGGTTGCCCTTTACACTTGATACTCTTCATCCCTTTATACATTAGAAAGCACAGCAGGCATACTGCAGTTGAAGTAGTGCAAGGCTTACTGAATTGTATGTGTTCTCAAAAGCCTGGTTTGATTTTTTTTTTTTTTTTTTACATATTACGAAAGTAGCTCCTGGAACAGGAATATGAAGTAGAGGTGGAAAGTGTGGTTTTCACATGTAGCAGCCTAAGTGGAAAGTCCCCATCTCAGTCTTGATGCTAAAATCAGCAAATGTACAGGGAGATGATTTGAACGTCCATGTGGGAATGTGGGTGCTGTTTGGACTGACAATGCAGAAACTATATACTAAATGTGGATTGCATTTAATGCTAATGCAGTTTTAAAAGACCTTAATTTCCAATATAAATGCACAGGTGCAATATAAAACCTTTGACTTTCACAGTGCAGTGTACAGGAGGAATTTTAAGATAAGCATACAGAGGCCAGTCTAATTAAAGGAAGATCTTAATAAGATTCCAGATTTAAAAAAAAAAAAAGGCTGCAAAGGGTTAAGTCACCATTTTTTTCAGTCTTCTCTCTCATCCCATTTTGAATTTTTTTGTCATGTTGTGAAGTTATTATTAGAACAAGAGCACAAGACTTCCAAATTAGTGAAGTGAAACAGCATCACAGCTCCAAGGTTGGGAGGCTCAGAGCAGCCCCTGAGCAGAATCATGATCTTTCTAGTACTTGCACAGGAGGGGAGAGGCAAGTAGTAAAGATTAAAGCTGGGTCTGGATGTGCAGGTGCTGAATGTCACTGCACCCAATTGCAACTCATTATCACATACAACTCTCAACATTAATTTTGTCATCTCCCTGCAGGCAGTAATTAGAGTGGGCTGCCGTGAACAATGGGGAGATCTCATTTGGGTCTGGGAGTGATCACAGCATTGGTCAAGACATTAATTGGTTGACTGTGAAGCAGTGCTGCTTTAATTGACAAACAAGGGTCACAGTATAAAATCCTGACAGAGCCTTGAAAGCTTCCCATGTTTTTCAAGAGGTGGGATTACAAGAAATGGGGCTGTAATGTCTGTAAAACTGAGAGCCATTTGTGTGCATTTCACACTGGGAATCCATCTCCTATGTTAATTTGTCAGCTTCTGATTTTTGAGTTCTTGGGTCTTGTCCTGTCATTTGGAAGTGGGGATACCACACCTGTTTCTACTGTGCTGTCAAGCTAGACCCATGCCTGGCTAGCTTCTGTATAAGGTGATATGGGTACATAGGTCTCCTGCGCTGGCAAAGTCAGACCATCCCAGCTTGGTATCTGCTTTGCTTCTGCACTTTAGTGACAAAACCACTTTGCTGTTCTCTCATCCAGGTTGTGTTGATGGCTTACAGCAATGACATCATCCAAGACCTCTTAAGAGGCCACTTCAGATCCTTCCCAAGCAGTATCCATGTTGCCTTCCGGTCTTGGGAAACGCTGGCCTGGCTTGCCGCAAGTGCCATAGCCCTTCAGCTTCCACTGAAGTGTGAGCTGCAGGTGCTTTTTACTTACGATAAGGCCACCTTTCCTGAGATGCATGATGAAGAGATCACATACTGATGTGACTTGTGAAGAACAGTGTTTAGTAGTAAAGGAGGAAGGCTGTCAGTCCTTCATAGGTGGGATTTGCTTGCTGAGTTCAGCACAAGAACTTACTGCTTCATTGTGGTTGCAGTGCCTAGTGTCACCAGCAAGCGCTGGACATGTAACTGGTACAGTGAGCAAGACTCATTCTCCATAATGCTTTAAGGCAGCCATACACCAACAAATGGGAGATTAATTGAAATGTACAGCTGTGCTTTCCCCTTTTTGTTCTTCCCCCACCCTGGAACTGGTATAGTGCCCCCAAGATGAAATGTCTGAGTCCGGGCAGTCCTCAGCAGCTGCCACACCAAGCACCACTGGAACCAAGTCCAACACTCCCACGTCATCTGTGCCCTCTGCTGCCGTCACACCATTGAATGAGAGCATCCAGCCCATCACTGAATACAATGGCATGACCAAGAGCAATAAGAGGGCACGAGAAAAGCGGAACAGCCGGAATATGGAAGTCCAAGTCACACAGGAGATGAGGAATGTCAGCATAGGTATGGAAGCTGGAGCTTGGGTACTTGGTCATTAAAGTAATTGGCTTCCCAGTTCTTGTGTCCCTCTGTTACAGGAAAAGGCTGGGAGACTCTAGGGGTAATCAGCTTTGTAAGTATAGAATTTGAAGTAGCCTTAGAAAGATAGATGAGTGAGACAGGGCTGTTTGGATATTGGGAGTTTTCTGGGTAGCAAATTTTTAAAACACCAGTAATATGAATAGTTTCACAACTATGCAGAATGGGAGTAGGTTATTGAGTTCAGTCCCCTGCAGTTGCATTCATACATGTCATAGAGCCTCTTTCATGAACAGTCAAGTCTCCCAAAAGCTAACTAAGTTTTTGGAAAGCTGTTTCTGGACCTTATCAATATGATAGTTAAAAGCTTCCATTTAGTTTTCTATCTGGATTTATTCATGTTTTATATCCAGTTGTTTACATGCCAAATTTGTCAGTCAGGTTAAATAATTATTTTCCCTTCTGTGTGCTTATCCCACACCCTGATGTGTTTAAAAACAGCAATTATATCCAGCTGTTTTTCTCAGCTAAATAAGCTGTTTTCTTTTAGTCTATTTCTCATATAAGAACCCCCCCAAATATTTAGAAGTTACAGTTGTTTTCTCTCCACTTCTGGAGTCATTTAGTAATTTGAATTAATGATTTCTTGTCAGGAAAGCCATCACCTAAGCCTTTAGCACCAGGCTGTTTAAACAAAGAAAATGGTGTAATAACATGATAAAAGACCCCTTCTGTTCTTTTTAATACAGCTGTGCCAATGTAGTGTCTGAGCAACTCCCAGCCTGTATTGTATTTAGACTTGCAGCAGCCTTCAGAAATGAGAAGTGGTCTGTTTTACAAGTCATGAACTTATATACAAAAGGACTGTAAAACTAGCTGAAGATAGTAAGGGAAGTCTGTGCAGGAGCACAGGGGTGAGCATAGGTCTCCAAGGTTAGCATCTGAACCAGATTATTATCTTTTTTCCCAAGTGATACAGAGGAAATTCATCTGCTAACATTCACAAGCTGATTCTTAACAAATTAAGACTATAAAGTAACATCTTTTGTTGTAGCATTTGAATGAGAATTGTCATGACTCAGTCCCATTCTGTATTTTATTAGCTGCTGAGGGGGTCCCAGGGTCACAGAAGTTAATCTGCCAGAAACTAATGTAGTTCTCCATAAAAGTCTGTGGCTTCTGCATAGCTAACTGTTAAATTGTGATCTGTTTGGTGAGCCTGGCCAAGGCAAGTCAGTATAAGCATTGGTATCAGAGAAATTGAGCACAGATGTCAGTAGTTTGAATGCCCTATAAATACTTACCCTTATTTTTACATTTGCTGCTTCACAAGCTTGTTTATCATCAATATCCTTCTTGGATCAAAGTCTGCTCTCTTCTATATGTGTGCAACTATGAAGTCATTGTGCATGTGAAAGCTTCTTTTTTCTTGGTGGAAGTATCATATTGTGGAATCTACTCAAGGCAGATAGTTCTATCCTTCGTATGTGCTCTGCATATTCAGCCTTTCAGCTATTTCTCACACATAATGCCAAATTGGATTTCCATGCTGAGGAGAAACACAGATACTTGAATTTTAATTGTGTATTTTGTGCATCTATAACTAAAATGTCTGTCCATGATGCACATGCCTTAGAGCTGAACTACCAAAAAAAGGCACTCAAAGGTATTTGCAGAAAAGCTTCCCAGCTTGAAAAAATAAAGAAACGGAAGCCTCTGTTTCTGTGAAATTGAGAACCACTGGTGTATGGATACCTACTTTGGCAACAGATACACATCACGCTTTGTCTTCAGACATGGCATTTGTTGCCAGCTGGTGCACAATGCCAGCCTAAAAGAATAAAATCAGCACTCAAGTTGTCATGGGCTTTGTATATTTGGCTAGTGAGGCCATTTGGAAAGGTCAAAAATTTCACATCTAACGTCGTTGAGGGACTAATGTAGTTTACGAATTAGGTCTTTAATCCTTCAAGAGTTTTTTGTGTGAACAGACACTGTGTTTATATTGCTTGTTTAGAGTAGGTGCAGGTCTGAGCTTTTGAACAGTTTGGTATCCAATAAATGTGACTGGACAAGAGGAGGAAATTCCTTATTCTTTAAATACTGGCTTCAGGCTGCAGATTATACAGAAACCAGAGCAGATTTCATGTATCGGTTAATAAGTGAAATTTCACTGTAAGGGGTATCTAAACCAGTTGTAGACTTGAGAATTTGTATTGAAAAATTATTTCTATTAAAACTAAATAGTGCCAATTCATAAATACAGTAACTTCTGTGAAGCTATACAGAAAATCACTGTGTTGTCTTCAATCTCAGCTAAAGTTGTGTGGTGATAGGAGGGTTTTTACTGACAGATAAAATGTTTATTTGGAATTTATTTTAATGGATGAAGTATTTCTGGTTATCACATTTTAATGAGGATTCAGGGCAGTGACATTGGTGACACTCTGGTATGGTGGGGGGAAGGGGATGCTTAGGGTCTTCCTGCTCTGGAATTTTGAGGGCACCTTCCCAGCACTGGTTTATTTGTGACTCTAGATGATCAGCAGCTTTCTGTTCCTATTTTAAGACTTTGAACATGACACCAGGAAGTTTTAAAACCTTGATATTCAAAGCTGCAAAAGTCCCTTCAGGGAACACCATCGTGTGAAAGTCCTGATCCTATAGATCATATGTATTATCTTACCTAGGAATGGGCAGCAGTGATGAGTGGTCTGATGTTCAGGACATCATAGACTCTACTCCAGAGCTGGATATGTGTCAAGACCCCCGCCTGGAACGCACTGGTAACAGGTATTGATTGTGACTTTTCACTGTGTGCTCTTTGGCTTGTTTTTATGAGGAGTGAGGAATGGATGCTGTGGCTCACACTGAGTTCAAGATGCAGCTGGTTGAGAAAGTCCATATATTCTGCCTAGTGTGAATATGAGGGGTCCTGACCTTCTTTGAGTTCTCCAGAGAAGGCAAATGTCTGCTGGTGGTCTGCAGAAGGATCTGTCCAGCTGACCCAGCAACTGGGCTTGTTTGTCTTGCTGGTTCAGGGAGGATGGAGAGATGGAGCAACAGAAGGTTTAAGACAGGCAAAGAGGACATGGGCTTAAGCTATCAGAAGGAGAGAAGAGATGCATTTGTCTAACAAGAGATGAGTTCTGAATTCAGTTTTTTAAAATCCAGGTTTTTTTCAGTGTTAATTTTTGAGGTGTTTGAAGGGCACTTCCTAGGTGAGGCTGGTCAGAACAATTTTGACCCATCAGTGCACTCAGGACCTCGACGAGAGTTCTCTGAACTACCAGACTTGTACTGAACCACTCTGCTGCTCTGGTTCCTATCCATCGCCCATTTTGTGCTAAATAGGAGGTTCCCTAAAGGCTATTGATTTTGGCACCGTATTTCTGTGAGGCATGTATTACTCTAGAATTATTAGTCTAGGTACCTTGATTCATTTTTGCTAAGGTCAGGTGGTTAATTTTACAGGATTCATTAATTTTTACCCTCATCCAGTGGGTAATTTGGCACTACACCAGCAAAAATAACCCCCTAGCTCTTACAGGTATGCAGAAGATGGTACCCTGACACAGTGAAGGCAAGATTTTCTCACAGTCCAAATCTGGACTGGATTCGCCCTGTTGAGCACCCTCATCAAGAAGGGTATGAGCAGCAATAACAGATGCATTTCTCAACTGTGAAACTACATACAGTTAGAGCTTTCCATCAGAATATGTAGGATGAATGGACAATTTTTAGGGTCAGATGCAGGAGGAATCTAGGTAGCTGAAACAGCTCTGTGTGGGGAACGCGAAATTGACTGATAAGTTCAGATCGAAAATTGGTCAAACCC
>VYZV01017210.1:50289-61917 GCA_013401275.1 Pandion haliaetus | reverse complement strand
AACTTCCCTGGCGCGGGTCCTTTCCGCGGGCTGCTCTCCCGTCTCACACTGCTTCAGCGCGGTTTTTACCATGGGGTTACGGCCATCTTCGGGAGCCTCCGCTCTACCGTTCACCCCCATGGGCTGTAGGGCCATCAGCCTCCTCAGGCGCCTCCTCCTCCCCCTCCACTTGCATGACTCCAGTGTTGGCAGCGATGTTCCTCTCAGGTTTTCCCCCCCACACTACCGGTTCCCCTTCTTAAATATGTTTTCCCAGAGGCATTACCACTGTCACTCCCAGCCTAGAGGCGGGTCCGACACTTTGGCGTGCGTGTCCGATATTTTGGGGCGGCGAATTCTTTATCCGACATTTTGGGGCAGCGAATTCTTCCAGCAACTTCTTAAAGGGGCCGCCTCTGCAGCCCCCCTCCCCTGCCACCGAGGAAAACCGCGCCACACAAACCCGTAACACCTGTGTAGTCAAACTAGAGGCTGTTTTAAAAGTAATGCCCTAAACCTCTTGGGCATAATCTGATTACTTTTGAAATTTTGTGATGAACTGACAGCAGTGGCTTGCTGGGTGTTGATTCATGGTTCTCTGACTGAAAGCTAGCTAGCATGCTTGGTTCGATTGCTGCAAAGCTACCTGAAGGAGAGGGGGCTTGTTATGACTGGGCATCGTTAGCGTCGTGAGGTTTTTTGTGGTGGCCAAACAACTTTTCATGCATACCTGGCTTGTTACTGATCACATGTTCCACTGGACCTGAAGAGACTTTGACAGTATCTGACCATTACTCTGTGCAAGAAACAATCATGTATTACTGTTACTAAGGTGATTTGGAAAGCTAGTCCTGGATATCTGCTATAAAGCCCAATCCTTTCTTAAGAGTGAAGTGACTAAGATCCTGCAGTCAGTCTACCAGGTGAAATTTGTACTGTTATTTATTTTTTCATGGTGCCCTTTGACATCCTGCTGGGACAGTGGTTCCCATGGTTTCTTTACTGATGGGCCACTGTTTACCCTTTGCCTTTTTCATGGAGGACTATATGTATTTCTGCTGAGTTTTTAATTAAAAACACTTAAATGAGATCTGGTCCTGTAGCCCATTAGCTTTGAGCTTGTGGATCATCAGAGACCTATAAACCAGGGTGTGGAAAGCAGTGTGCTAAGTAATTAATTTAATATAGCTGAGCAGCTATATTTAATAAGCATCAGCAACTGGTTTGTCTCTTGGCTTCATTTCTTGAAGATGTAATTAAGAGCTTTTTCCACCCTACTGCTGTTCCCTCTTTTAACTGTAACACACAGATGTTATACAGTTATCCTAAACTGTAAAGCGTTAAAACTTTTGTTTTTCACCAGCAAATGTGAAAGCTTCCTTAATTTCATTAATATTTTCCTTTGTCTTTAATCAAATATAATGACCTATTATAATCCCTTAAGATGTAAATTAGAGTACGAATTAATTATGATGATACTAATTAAGACTGCAGTTCCTCCCCTGAGCTTTCTATATTGGCAGAAGCCATCAGTACAGTTCACTGAGCTGCAAAAATCAAAACAAAACACTGTTTATTGTTCAAGTAGCAAGCTGGTATGAAGAAAATACTTCTCTGGGAGAAGAGCACATACACCTTCCTTTCATTAGAAGAATGCTTTTTTAGGTCTTCTGATAGTTCTTGGTTTATGTCAGATTACGTATCTTTTTTTCTCTACAAGTAAGAAGTAAGCTTGTAATACTACTAATGATCTGCTCCACAATTTATTTAAACTTTTGGCGCTTTGAGTAAAACCACAACAGATGCATGGGAAAAGTAAAAACCAACCAGCCAACCAAAAAAAACCCCAAACAAACACTCCCCTCCCTCTCCTGCCAAACTATATATATGGGAAGAGGGAGTCAAGAGAACCTCTGTGTATGTAAAGGGAGATGTGGGAAATCTAAAACAATTTTATGCTTGTGATTTAAAAACAAACAAACAAACAAAAAAAACCCAAACAAAAACCCAAAACATCACCTTGAAATGTACTGGCGAGTACACTCATGAAAGACTATGGCCAAGAGAAGTAGGAGTGTCTGGCAGGTACTTTGGATCAGCTTCTTAACAGGACAAAATGATACTGAGGCATCACCCAAAGCTGTTGTAAAATCATACTTGTCTAAACACTATTAATAGATCAGATGGCAGTTTTAATGCAGCATTCCTTTAATGTGCAAAGTAAAAGTTACAGATGTCAAAGATACTGTAAAGAGGTTTCCATTTTAACACCTGCAGAAGAGTAAATTTGCCATATGACAAAGCATGTTCCGTGATGCTGCTTGGAAGCAATGGTCATCCTGAGTCAGTCATACAAGTGCAATTAATGCTTATCTGATTAGGTAAATACAGTGTTCTACCTGATATTATCTTTTCACTGTATGGATGACTGAGTTTTGCATTCCCTTGCCTTTCTTTGCTTTTCCCTTAAACAGTAACTTAGGTTAGCAATAGCTTTGTTCCTCTTCCATTCCTTTTAATTTCAGAGGGTGGAGGTGTGGGAAAGAGGAAAGGGCATGATGAGGAGAAAAAACAGTGGTTTTATAGCTTTTATATGGTCCTAGCCCATCACTGGAGTTCACACCTCACTGAGGTAAAATGGAAATGTTGGAGCACATATTTAGTTGGTAGTAAAACACGTAGGACAGGGTGAATTTCACACTGTGGTATCCATAGGCTGTTGCCTCAAGGATGGGTAAAAGGCACCAGTGCCACATCTGTAGAACAGATGTAGCCAAGAGCAAACTCATGCCTCTCTTGGGTTGGTTTGGACAGCACTGCAGTGAGGATTCAGGAGTGCATGTGCAGGAGCCATTCTGTCCACTGAGGCAAAAAAGTTTTCTGCTAGAGAAAATTGGTCATAATTTCAATGCTTTATAAAATGTTTTCATGTTTTGGAGGTATTTTTCATATATACATGCATGCTCTCTGCTAGCAGAGCCACCTTGTTTCTGCCGTACTCAGGTGGAACCACTCGCTGTGCTAGAGTCTTCCCCTTGTACCATATTTTCTTGTAGCTATGTTTAAAACACAAAATTTAACCACCAGTGTTCTGCAAAGCCAGTGCTCACATGGGGGAAGTGCCCCTCTTCTGCTTTGTAAGGACTTCTGCTGGGGCTGCTAGAATTTAACCTATCTATTACACATACCTTGAAGTAGTTTTTCTGGTTTCACCAATCCAGCTACTCAAAATCATGTAGGTTTAGCCATAGTTGTATTTTGTCTTTTGGTATTTAAGACTTTAGTGTATTGTGTTCTTTCTTAGAAATCTTCTCTGCAGACTTGAAGAGTAGACATGATATTTTTCTGACTTTTTAAAATGAAGGAATCCTATCTTTTTTATCATGGGACTCCAGGAACAGGGTGTTTAAAATGCCATAATCTGTCTCCCCATTCTCTTGCATTTACCCCCTTATTTACTCAAGAGAGTTTGGTGATGGAGTCTTGCACTAAAATTGGGTAAGGATGACTAGTCATCTTCTGGTTTTCAGATGTTTCAGTAATGCTCTTTTGCAGACTACCATAGATAAAAACCCTATTTTTTGTCAGATTGAGGTGATATTCTACTCACTGTAACGTCAGGAGGAATTAATATTTTATAAAGATCTGCTAAAGTCTTAACAGATGCTTTACGTACAGTTTAACTTGGTGTTGTGGTTTGACCCCAGTCAGCAACTAATCATCACGCAGCTGCTCACTCACTTGCCCCTCCACCCCACCCAGTGGGATGGGGGAGAAAATCAGGGAAAGAAGTAAAACTCGTGGGTTGAGATAAGAACGGTTTAATAGAACAGAAAAGAAGAAACTAATAATAATGACAACCGTAATAAAATAACAGTAATAATTAAAAGATTGGAATATACAAGTGATGCACAATGCAATTGCTCACCACCTGCCGACCGATGCCCCGTTAGTCCCCGAGTGGCGATTGCCCACCCCTCCACTCACCCCAGTTTATATATGTCACATGGTATGGAATACCCTGTTGGCCACTTTGGGTCAGCTGTCTTGGCTGTGTCCCCTCCCAACTTCTTGTGCCCCTCCAGCCTTCTTGCTGGCTGGGCATCAGAAGCTGAAAAGCCTTGACTTTAGACTAAACACTACTTAGCAACAGCTGAAAACACCAATGTGTTATCAACATTCTTCTCATACCTAGCTCAAAAACATAGCACTATACCAACTACTAGGAAGACAATTAACTCTATCCTAGCTGAAACCAGGACACTCAGTTCTGTGCTACTGCAACTCCTTTTTTCCATATACTGTAGCTTCCTTGAAAAAAGACTATCCAGGTTCACAGGTATGTGATGAATATGTTTTATTTGTTGCCAAAAATGCTAAGAATTACATTTTAATCTGTTGAAGCATGTTTTTCCTCACTCTTCTATGGAAAAACACCTGTTGAGTTTCCCCTGATTCTCAAAAACAGCTGAGACCAGTCATGAAAAGGTGTGTCCTTGGCAGAAAAATTTTGAGAGCTTTTATTGAGATGAAAAAATTAACTGTGGCCACAGCTCTGGTCGTAGTTAAACTTTATCAAGCAATTTGTATTACAAGTGAAATAATTTTTTTTAAAGTGAATGGTCCTTTGACTTCTAGCATATCATACCTTTCATCTGACTTCCATTAGCTTGCTGATGTTGTTATTTGTGTTTTCTGGTTATAAATTTAATCCTACAAGCATACTGTAAGATAGTGTATGGTCTCAGAGTCCTGACAAAGGAAGCACTAACCCCTCTAGACCAAGAAAGAATGAAGACAGACATGTGCTTGTTTTGACAATCGCAACTGGTAAGTCATGAAATTCTTTATTGAAAGTAGATTTCTTGACATCTTCAATGTTAGAATAGGTCTATGACTGAAAAATGTTTCCTTTTTCCTAATTCACTTTCAAGGAAGAAAGCAATAGAATTGAATAGAAAACTTACATTAAAACTTGTGACAGAGTGTGGTTAGCTGCTTCCGTTTTCTGATCACTTATATAAGTTAGCCTTTAACAATTGTCATAGTATGGACAGTCTCATGCAGTTGAGCATCATGTATCTGATCAAAAAAGCAAACTTCCAAAATCACAAGAGTAAAAAATGGGGGAGGTGGAGGAAATCATAACTATAACTGAATAAAACTTTGAAGGCTTTCACTAGTAACATTTTTCTAATGAGTTTTGAGGATCTCTGCCATGAGCTGTAATTTTAAGGAAAGGTGTAAAACCCAGGGGATCTGATACTATGTAATTCTTCCTGGAAATAAACTGAATGGCATTCTGAAACCAGGTAAGAGCAGTCTCATCTGAACCTGTTGTAATATACATATTCCTTAATGGGTTTGGGTCCTGTTGTCTTTTGCTTGTTTCTCTGAGGACTTATGGGCATGTTGTTCTACAAGAGACAGTGCAAAATGTCTGCCTGGTGTAGGCAGATATTAATTTTGTCACCGCAGATGAGAGTGGGAGATGGCTGCTTCTCCTGCTGGAGCCAGGAAGGGCTGCTGCCTCGTCCAGACCTCTTCCTTTGGGGCCATAGCAGCCCACTTGGCTCTCCAGCCATCTGACATAATGTAGCATATGGGCATGAATACCCTCACTGGGGGGGAGGGGGGGGTTGCTGCTCCCCAGCAATCTGTAACTCTAGACTACTGCTGCCTTTGACTGTGCCTAAAGCCAGCCCTGGTTCTGCCCCACTGGGATACCACAGAGACTGAATGTAGCTGGAGGTGTTTGGAGAGAGGCCTCCTGGGGAAACCTGGGGTGCAGCAGAGGTGTTCTTGTGAATCTCGCACACGTGTGCATCAATTAACAGCAGGGGCTGCAGGTGGGAGTTGTATTCATTTTCTCTGTGCGCTGACAGCCTAATGTAAACATTGCAGTGTAAACCCACAACTTAGCTAATACAGCAAGATCAGGGAGCCTCTGATAGTAAAAGTACATAGAGAAGCAATAAAATCTTGGGAAGCCTCATATAAAATATTAAAAAGACAACCAATGAGCTGTTCAGTTTTTCACCTAGCTGAGGTAGTTGGGTGTTCACTTGCCAGCTTCTCTCCTTGTCTTTTAGAAGGTCTTTGAGATGAGGGGAAATAGTAGCAGTAGATTCAACTTAGTGGTGAGAGAGGAACAAAGTGAAAATTTTGTTCTCTTCAGCAACTATTTTTTCAGATATTTCAATCTGTTTTCATTTGCAAAATCCTGATGGAATGATATTGAAAGAATTATGCCTGTTGTTCTTGGCGTTTTGTGATCTTACTCCATGCAGTGTGAAGGACCTGCTGCTTGTCCCAAAAATTATGGAATCGAATGGAGATTGATCTTGGATGTGCTCCAGTGTCATTCCTTAAACCTTACATTTTATGAGCTCTCCCCTTTTTCCTCTGATTTCCCTTCCCTCCCTCCTGCCACGCTCCTTTGCAATGACCTTTGTAGGGCCAGGGATTTTACTTTCTCACTTTTTTTAGGTGGGGTGAATATATGACTCCACAAAGACATAGAAAGGCTAACATGTTTCAAAATAGCGGTTTCAAAGTATCGTTACACTGTATTACCAACTAGTCTGCCTCCTGACTCAGCCCAGGGTATCAGTATGTTATTCCTGTTTTTTTGGGGGAAGTGTGGTCTCCTGTGATGACCACAACACTTTGATTTAGGAACTTTCCAATTAATGAGCATGTGCTTGCCTAAGAGAGAGTATGCAAATAAACATGTGTCAGTTTATTTAAATATATATATATATTTCTAATGCAATTTCATTGTGCCTTACCAATAGGAGTGTCTCCACAGTCCACAAGGAGTTTCTTCTGATTTGAAGTCTGAATTCCAGAATGGCCAAACTTTCCTTCTGGCTGAGACCCCCATGAGATGAGATTAATTCCACAAAGGCTACCCTGTCCTGGACATGAATTACTTTTTNAGTCTGTCAAGATCTTCTAAATCTTTGCAATTTTCTTTTTTGAATGGAGTAAATGCTTTGACTTCCCTTCTGAGATAGTTGATGATCTCATTCATTCCTAACAGCTTTTATCTTGTTTAGTGATATGAGTGAGTTGCCTACTGATCTTAAATAATAACAATAAAATAAAACAACCACAAATGTAGCTTCTATGCAGCAATTACAGGATCAAAGAGCTTTGGCTTTGCTCTTGAGTCTGACTTCTATGTTAATTCTTGTAGAAAATTTTTTTTTTTTAGCCTTTTTTAAGTAGGTGAAAGCATCTTGAATAGCCATTTGGTGGCTGCTACTGGATGTAGCTGTCCTCTTGACTTCCCCATGCCACCTTTTCACAGGAGATGAAGTCACGAGGTCAGATATTTGTTGTGGAGTTGTTTCCAGAAGTGTTCCTTTGGTTGCCAGTGCTCTTGAAAATATTCTATGCAAAACATCCAGCTAAAAAGGTGAATGGATTTGGTTTGTTACTGAGCACTATTATTGAACCCATACTTTCTTGCATAGTATTACATAGTATATTATGAATCGTATTTTACACTTTCCAGTGTCCAGTAGCTGCTTTAACCTGTGCCCAGTTACTTTACAACGTATGAATATTTTTTTTCTTTTGTTAAATTGACATTTTTCTGTGGATGGTTATCTTCTTATTTATGAGATCTAGGATTCTGTCTCTTCTTTACTGCATTTTTATCTTTAATACACCTCAAACAGAATATGTGAGGTAATATTAAATACTATCTCAGGTTTATTTAGTTCTCACTTTTCTATTGAATGAAGTCTGTACTCCACAGTTCAGTTGATTTGGTATTTTTGTATTTGTTGATTTCCACAAATAAAAAGATTATATTTTTCTGTGAATCTCACACTCTGAATCTTGATCCCATTGTTGAAAACCACCCAAAAGTGATTCAAACAGCAGTAGGAAATATTACCTAAAATTCTTAGAGTAGCTTTTTAGAGAGAGAAGTCAATCTAAGAATTAAAGTAGGTGACTGGAAAGGTTATGGATTTGATCACGCTGGTTATTGTGTTTACAAAGCTGCTCAATGCCTACAGGTCTTGCAGAGTAGGATTCTGGATTACGTTTCCATGATAAATTTACAGAATTAGTAAACCAGATTAAGGACAATTTAAGGTAGCTGATTCAAAGACAAGAGAGGTTCCTCTTATAACTTAAGCTGCTCTGCAAACCTACTTACATTGCACATTTTTACAGCCTTACATGCAGCAGGACCTCTGTAGCTGTGTGAGTGGCTTCTCTGTTAGGTCTTGCAGAGAATTCTTGGACAGGGAGCTATGAGTCCTTCTGCCTGCTCCTTTGTCAGGGGGCTCCAGGCTCAGCTGAAGCTGAAAACTCCCTGAGGATCATCTGGAAACTTATGGCCGAGATAAAGGAGATAGAGCAATCACAGGATTCGTAGTTATTCAAGGATAACCTAAGTGTAGTAAATTTTAGGTAGCTTAAAATGCTTTCTTGTAATTCTAAAAATTCTTTTGTATTTTCCTGCAGTTAATTTTTTCCCTATTGCAAACTAATGCAATGAATTTGGAATGGGGGCTGCTTTTGATTTCTTAGTAGAAATGACTGTCATCATTAAATATTGCTTGTCTCCCATGATGAGGCTTATAATTCACAGCTGTAAAGTTCTTTGACATCCAGGGACAGAATGGTAAAGTATTGCCATCTATCTTTCCATTTATGTTTTCCAACTCTGATTTTTTCTTGTCCCCTGAACCAAGTAGTCTGACGGCCTGTGTTCTGGAATAAAGTAATTATTGTTATTGCTAGAGACTGTAATAAACCAAGGGGTTTAAAACCAGTGACAGATTGCCAGCTTCCTTAGTAAGGCACCTCATCTTGTACTGAGACAAAAGTGATCTGTTACATCACTGTCCAAGTTCAATGTTTGTGTTTTAAAATAAATGGAACAGATTATTTAAAAAAAAAAAATTAAAAATAAGTTTATTTTGTGAAATTATATTAGGCAATCAAGAGACAACACTAAATCATGTTTTCCATCTTCTTTCTGCCCTTTTCCCCGCTCCCTGATCATAGGGAAAATATAAAACAGCACATAAAAAAACCCTAGAGAAATGGAAAATGAGGTACTAACATACAAACGTTTCTTGCTGGATCCCATTTGTAAATTGCAGATAATTTTTGAAGTTGCAGGGTATGTTCCACCCTGTGTTACCTTGTTACCTTTTGTGCATCAATGATGTCTAAATTTGTTCATTATGTGTGTTTGTAACTATATTTGTAACATCTGGCTGACCAAAATGCTATTTTTGAACATAAACACAAAGGTGGTAAGCATGGTTGTTATTTATCAATTGGGTTTTTTAACCTCTTGGAACTGTGTCTACTCTCCANCCTTTCTTTTTTTTTTCTCAGAGCATGTTTGACAGAAACAAAAGTGACTTTTGTCTTGTAATGGAAACATGCCAAGATGTTTGACATACTGACAGGTGGGATATTATTTAGTGCTGCTGAAATTTGGGTTGTATGGGGTGCTTTGTTCGTCCTAGATTGTGTTTTGACTTGCATGTTTCTGACTGCTATTGTAGCATTAACCTTCTTTATTGGACTTGGAACATGCCTGCAAGAGTTAGCCTTATAAATGGCATCGAGGGGTTTTTTCTCCTGCATTGTTAACATGTTTCTGAAACAAATTGTACAACAGGAGTTAAAAAGTTTTCCTTTTGTATGTTTTTTTCCACAGTAAATTACCTGTTATATTTAGGTGTGTGTGCTTTTTTCTCCCTTTCACCCTAGTTTGGAATATACAGTCATAAATAAAATATTTAAATTGTCTTCTTCAGCAACATTTATTAAAACAGTGCCTCTAAAACTGCAGTCTGACAGTGGGGGGAGGGGAGTTTAAATTATACAACTTCAACATCTGTTTACTAAGTATTTGGAGTTTTCTTCTCTTTTTGTTGGGGTCAGGCCGTTGATTTTGGTTTTGGTGCTGGCAGAGTGCACATTTGTTATCTCTGTGCAAGAGTATCCCAGCAGGAAACAAGCTATGATGTCATGTTTGTAACAGTGTAAGTAGGAAAAAGTTGTTGGCCCCCAGGAGACTAAGCAAATACTGTAATGATTTTTATGCATTTTGTGATTCTTTAGACTGTTGGTGTTGCTATATTCTCTGCTGCGTATCATGACTGAAAAGACGTGTCAAAGGGAAGGTCTTCTGTAAGTCAGGAATGCCAAAGGAAAGGGACCAGGTTACTTAGTTTTCCCTGAGCAGAGACAGCTGCTCCTCCATCGGACCCCAGTACAGCCAAAAATCCTGCTTCTGAGAGACCTGTGATTGAGGTACTTTTAGGCTTGCCCAGGTGCCCAGTGTATGTTACGGGCTGCAGCCCCTGCCTGCATGCCATGGGGCTACAGCAAGTCTGTCTATAAGTACTCTAGGAGCTGCTGGTGAACCTCAGTTTCATGTGAATAAAAATTTGTATGCCCATACATATGGCTGGGCTTTTGTGTTCCTTGTTTTAGTGTTGCATTAAGCATTGTCCCCATTTTTTTTAATAGCCTCAAGTTTTCAGGTAGGTAAAACACATGGCATAAAGCAAAGGATTACCTGGATAGTTCTGGGTAGGTAAATCTGTGAGGTAATTGGGGTAGAAAGGGATAAAAATTAGAATCTAATTTCTGTTAAAATGAACAAACTGTGAAGTTTTAGCTCAGTGATGTTAGTGAGATGTTAATGACCTACTCAGGATGACTTGTGTTCAGCTTATGTTCGGCTATGTTGTAATGTTATAAACATGAGAAGTAGATTTAAAGAAAAAATAGTGCTCAAATGCTGGAGCAGAATGGGCAGTGAGGGGCAGTCTGAAGAGTCAGGTGAATATTGAACTCCTAGACTGTAGAAGATTTCTGGGTAAAGTTAGCTGCTTCAGTTTCTCAACTTATGAACAGAAAGAATGTAAAGCTTAAAATTTGACGGTAAGAACCCAGTTTTCTGTGAGTTAAGTAAGAGTCCTGAGTCAGTAAGGCAAACCAGAAACTTCTTGATTTGCCATACGGGAAGCAGACACTAATATAGAAACAGGAAACCTGGTCTCTCCTGGATCTGTGAATGTCAAGACTAAATACTGTATAATGTTGATACTTAATCTAGCACTTGTAATTAATTGCTGTATCTGCAGCATTAAATAAACTAATACATTATTGAGTTAGCAAGGAATCTGAATGATTCCCAGGCCAGGCAGGTCACTGAATTAACAAGAAATTGGCAGTGAGTGAACTGGTGATTTCCCAAACCTAATGTGGTGTCCAGACTCTATTTGAATTACCATTTACAAATTTTGCTTCTGTGAAATTGTCTAATCCCTTTATAATCCATTTTTACTGTTGTCTCATATGTCTGTTGTGTAGCTTGTTTTCAACAGTTGCAGCCTAGGTTTTGCATTGGCTTTCTGGTACTTTATTTTTTGGATAGTCACTCTGTGAACCATTTAATAAATCCTGTTTGTCTAAGATTTCAGACTCAATGTAGATAGGTATTTTAGTTATTGAATTTCTATTGCTAGGTGTTATGGGTTTGTGTGGCACGGTTTTCTTTGGTGGCAGGGGAGGGGGGCTGCAGAGGTGGCCCCTTTAAGAAGCTGCTGGAAAATTCGCCGCCCCAAAATGTTGGATGCGCCAAAATGTCGGACC
>VYZV01017210.1:24633-49905 GCA_013401275.1 Pandion haliaetus | reverse complement strand
GATGTGTGGCGAGCTGACTCAACCCCCATCCCCTGTTCCCCTGCGCCGCCGGGGGGAGGAGGTAGAAAGCACAGGGAATGGAGCTGAGCCGGGAAGGCGGGAGGGGTGGGGGAGGTGTTCTGATGTTTAGTTTCCCTTCCTAATACCCTTGTGTGGGGTTTTTTTATTTGATTTTTAGTAAATGAAATGGATTTTGTTTCTTCCCCAAGTTGAGCCTGTCTTTTGCCCGTGACCATAAGTGGGGAGTGATCCCTCCCAGTCCTTGTCTCGACCCACGAGCCTGCCTTTGGATTTTCTCCTCATCCCACCGTGGCCAGGCGAGGGGGTGGGGGGTGAGTGA
Source organism: Pandion haliaetus (assembly GCA_013401275.1). Classification (NCBI taxonomy): domain Eukaryota; kingdom Metazoa; phylum Chordata; class Aves; order Accipitriformes; family Pandionidae; genus Pandion; species Pandion haliaetus. The sequence goes on along the minus strand of VYZV01017210.1, from coordinate 49,565 downwards.
GCGGCTTCGTGGTGCTTTGTTACCGACTGAGCTGACCTGAAACCACGACACTAGGTTCCTGAATATCTTGAAATATCTGGACCTTAGTGGGGTGTGCACCTTGATATTCTTCTTTCAAGATTAAATTTAAAAGGTATTGCCAAAAATTAACATTCTGGAGTTGACTATAAAGCTTCTCAAAACTGTGTAGCTTTGTGACTTGTTCAAAGCAACTTCTGTAATCTGTTAGCAGTAACTCCAGTTTTTAAATTTAATGTTGCTAATGATGTTACAATGCCTAAAAAGGGCTTCACCTAGATTTGAAATCTAACTTAATATTTAAAACATGGGGTTTGTTTCTCTGTTCCTCTGCTGAACATTTTTGTGCTCTTAACACTGCTGTTAGCATTTACTGTTATTAAAATCCACAGATTGGGAGAATACTCCCAATGCTTTTCAGGATGAATACCACAAATAACTACATCTGGTGGTCCTCTCTTGATTACCTTCACATGTTTTTTTAAGTCTTCCTTACGAACATGTAGACAGATGAATGATTTACCATATAATAAGCCAGTAAATTAATTTAAGATGCACTTCTTAACTGCCGTGTGCCGCCATTATATGATTTTACATTGCTTGAATTAGCGTGGCATGGAATGAGTTGGAAGCAAGCAATCGGTACATACAGTGACTTGTGAAAAGACCTTATGTAGCAGAAGTTTGTACTTGCTTTATGCAATTGTACCTGTTTTTTATCCACATGCTGTGTAAGCTGGGCAAAGATCTCAGCGTATTGCTGCTGTATCAGTTGGCAGAGAATCTTTTCTGGTTTTCAATGAAATAAATTAAATAAAAGAAACAGCTGTTTATAATCTGCAGTGAAAAACAGAATGAAGTGAGCAAAAACTTGCCACTGAAGCTGAATTCAAAACAAAATTGTTCACTTACAAATAAAGTAGTGGAATGAAACATCTGGGATGTCTGTTTGGTCTTCCATGTGATCTACGTTAAGGGTATAGTGCATATATTATATAGTTATATGTGGTATATACGTTAGCAATCAAAAGAACATTTGAAATTACCTACTAACATGAAAATCACTAAGGGGAAAGAGAAACATACAAGATCATATAAATCTGAAAAAATAAATTATTTCCCTGTGTCAGCAAATGTGTCTAAATGATTCCACGCAATGCATACAATGCCAATAAATAGTAAGCTGGAATTAAAGCATGAGAAATAGAAATTTAGGTTTCATATTTGCAAACATACAGAACTTCACAATTCTGTTGAATGCAGGAAAAGATACTGACTTAAAGCTGGAGTAACATAATAAAACCGGATCAGAAAGTTTTCCATGAAAACGATTAGGATATGTCTTCTAACATTTGTTTTACAAATCATTTCAATGAGGTCTATGTATGTATTTAATTTATATCAGCATATTTTGGGCAAAAAATTTGACTTGGAAAGGCCATCATAACAATGGAGTGGGTAGAGATACCATTGAGAAGAAAATTTTTTTTATGTATTAGTCTAATAGTTACATTGAAAACAAGAAAAAGACAAGTAATTAAAATATCAGAGCTTCTATACACTAATTTTTGGATGATATAAAAGTGTTTTGTGAAACAGTATAATAAATTGTAAATACCATGAGGTAAGAGAGCAATGAAAATGAAATTTCTTAGTCCATCATGCCCAGTGGCAAGTTTCCTATTAATTTTAAATTGGTGATTTTATCCAAGGTAAGATCCCAGACATTGTTTAATATGTATGTAGCACTTTTTAAATTTAACCTGATTCCCTTCTCAGCAGAGGACTTTCTAAAGAACATCAGATGCAGTATTAGTACTTCCTGAAAGTATCAATGTAAAGGTGAGAGTGACACTGTTCTTTTCATGATGTTTTCATGACAGCTATGAGAAATGCAGCTTCCAGATCAAAGTACAATGTCAAAATTAGTAGTTTCAGAAGTCTGACATTTCAAAACTTTGTGTTTCTGTTTTAAGACAGAGGCATTCAGCCACATAGATCTTTACGATGTTGAGTAAGACCACTATGTAGCTTCACAAAATAATTGCAATTCTAAATCCTGCACAACAGAATAGCTGGAATTGAAACAGAATCTGTATTATGGCCTTTGATTTAAGTAGCCTGAAATGAAGGTCAGCAGTGATAACTGCAAGCAGTAAACACTGAATAATATGTCCTGTTGAAAAGTCAAATCTGAAACTTCTTTGGGAATTTGAAATGAAATGTTCCCACTCATAGAGATTTGAATAAAAAAGGGAAAAACCCACTCAGTTAAATAGATTAGCTCTAGTAGGGGAATGATTACTTTCAAAATTAGCCTTAATCTTTCAGATGCTTAAATTCTTTAGAAAACCTCTCCTAAGTGGGTTCTTTTTGCAGTTGCATTACAGTCATTGCTTGAGAATTTTGTGGAGTGGGGAGTAGCCCTGTTTTGTTCTGGTCATCCGACTTGAGAGCGAATCAGATGCACATCAGGTACCCAAGATCCCTATAAAATCAGTAAAGAGGGTAAAATAGCTGCTGGGGAGCTAGAAGGAATTTGGGGTGCCCAAACTTAGAAGACTGAGGCAGTATCATCTAGACAGTGGAACCACCATCTCACTGGAGAGCTTCAGCCTACCCCTGCTATCATCCTTCCCCTAATTTGTCTGAGGGAGAGTGAAGTGTTTCTTGGTATGCAGCATGGTTTTGACTTATGTTTGGCTGTGGATTGTACTTTCCTTGGAGCTGTTTATCTTCACCTCTCTAGTAAATAGATTGGTTTCCAAAAGAAGATGTAACTTTGGAAATCTTAACAATGAATAGACTTTCTGGCAGAAAGAAAAGAAAATAACATCCTAATACTAATGAGGAATATGCAAGGATTCAGAGTACACCAACTTTTCTGTCAACCCGATCTTTTTTCTGGTTACTTGCCTAAAAACACAGTTGTCACATTTTATTGCCTACTTTTTTTTCCCTTGTTTTTGAGAAACAAATGACAATGTTGTGTCATAAAGTACAGTAATCTGCATGGTAAATCCCTTGACTTATTTTGTTCAAGCAAAAGTCAAAAAGAGGGGTATGCTTTCAAGACCTTGGAATTTCAGACTCAAATATTTTTTATGTCAGAAATCAATATTTGAAGTTAAATAGGATTTGTTTTTTCTTCTGAACAGGCTTTTTCTTTCTGCAACAGTCCAATTAGTGATACAGAGAAGGAACTTCTTACTACTGTCCATGATTGGCAGTCCATAGGGCTTTGGGACAAATTAAATACAGAAATTGCTTTGAGTGCTTGATTCACACTTATCACTGGTTTTCATAAAATCTTTTGAAGGAAATTATTGGAAGATGACTTGATCCTCAAAATTACCTCATTAAATATTCCTATTTAGTAAGAGTCTTTATGTAAAGCAGCAATTTATTCATAATTTGAAAATTAGGTAAGATTACAATTTTCCTTCTGTATTACTCTAGTAATGCTAGTCCACTACTTGTCTCCTAGTCTAGTCTACACTGCCTCTTCTACAGAAGGATTTTGGCCAAATGTGAATCAAGACCATGAACCTTCTCATTAAAAGTTCTCAGGTTTTCCAGCATGTGTTTTGGGCAAGTTTATTGCCTGCTTGAAGATCCTATTTTCTGTTGCTGCTGGATAAAAAAAAAAAAATAACCTTTGATAATAGTAACTTTAAAAGGAATTTTCTTTCATACTAAACCCCGGAAATGTTAGCTATTTCTCTATATTTTCATTAGAAATATTTTTTCTCCTCTTTTTGTTGTGTTTATTTTTCCTTGGGTGGTTTGCCTTGCCATTAAAATGTGGAGCTTAAACCAATGGAGAAACAAAGTCTGAATATAAAACAAACCAATCAGGAAAAGTTAAAACCACCTGGTGGCCTATTGCTTCTGAGCATAAAACATACCTGTCAAATTACTCCCAATAGAATTTGAGGAAAATGTTTTAGAAATGATGACTAGATGCACATTTTAATGTAATATTTTAAGTGACTGGCTTTTCACCAAGTCTGGTCCTGTAAATGTGATAGATCAGTTCTGAAACACCTGCATTGAAGTGAACCAGTGATACCTTTCGACACCTTAAACCACTGGCCAGGTCCTGCATCTCAGGCAGTAAATGTAAGTAAAGGTCATGATGTCATCACTCTGCTGTGAGGGTGCCTGGATTAAAATGTCCTGCCATCCAGGGAGGGGGAAATGAGGAAGGAGGAAGGTAGGGGGGGAATCTGTCATCCCTGAGGTAGGATTTTGAACAGGGCAAACACCGCAGTCGTCATATCCAGACATGACAGCATGCAGCAAGATTGTTACATGAAATCAGACTTACAATGCACAGTGGACCGAGTGACAATAAGGTAATTGTTGTACACTGAGAAACTAAGAAATGGACTTCTTATGCTTAATACCTACAAAAATTCCCTGTGAGAGAGACATGCATAAAGGCAACATTATATACTAGATTATAGGTTATTACACTGTAAGCGCTGTGAAATTTTTGTGCACCAGCGTGCCAGAATGGAGGTTTGTTGTGCTCTCCACGTCCTTTTTGGCACCGTGTGTCAACTGAATTTCCCTGCTAGCCCTTTGGTAACCTTCTGCCCAAATACTGGATAGGGCATATTTTTAGTTTTGCAGCTACTGGCTATGAATTGGATGCCCTTCTCTGCTACCATGTGCAATATGGATTTGCTGTTAAGCCTGCATGCGTCTGTATATGTGTCTATATATGCTTGTCAATGTGATGTCCATTTACAAGAAGGGTCAGAGGGACGATATGGGGAACTACAGGCCTGTCAGCCTGACCTCTGTTCCAGGGAAGGTTATGGAGTGGCTCATCTTGAGTGGGATCACAAGACAGGTACAGGACAACCAGGGGATCAGGCCCAGCCAGCACAGGTTCATGAAAGCCAGGTCTTGCTTGACCAACCTCATCTCCTTCTATGACCAGGTGACCTGCCTAGCAGATGAGGGGAAGGCTGTGGATATTGTCTACCTGGACTTCAGTAAGGCCTTTGACACTGTCTCTCACAGCATACTCCTTGAGAAGCTGGCGGCACATGGCTTAGACAAGTTACTCTTCACCAGTAAACAACTGGCTGGCTGGATAAGCCCAGAGAGTTGTGGTGAATGGAGTTCAATTCAGTTGGTGGTGGGTCACAAGTGGTGTTCCCCAGGGCTCAGTACTGGGGCCAGTTCTCTTTAATATGTTTACCAATGATCTGGACCAGGGAACTGAGTGCACCCTCAGTAAGTTTGTGGATGGCGTCAAGTTGGGAGGGAGGGTTGATCTGCTCGAGGGTAGGAAGGCTCTGCAGAGGGATCTGGACAGGCTGGATTGCTGGGCCAAGGCCAATTGTATGAGGTTCAACATGGCCAAGTGCCGGGTTCTGCACTTGGGTCACAACAACTCCACGCAATGCTATAGGCTTCTGGAAGAGTGGCTGGAAAGCTGCCCGGCGGAAAATGACCTGGGGGTGCTGGTTGACAGTCAGTTAAATACGAGCCAGTGGTGTGCCCAGGCGGCCAAGAAGGCCAACGGTATCCTGGCCTGTATCAGAAACAGTGTGGCCAGCAGGAGCAGGGAAGTGATCGTCCACCTGTACTTGGCACTGCTGAGGCTGCACCTTGAGTACTGTGTTCAGTTTTGGGCCCCTCACTACAGGAAAGACATTGAGGCGCTGGAGCGTGTCCAGAGAAGGGCAATGAAGCTGGTGAGGGGCCTGGAGCACAAGTCTGATGAGGAGCAGCTGAGGGAACTGGGGTTGTTTAGCCTGGAGAAAAGGAGGCTGAGGGGAGGCCTTATTGCTCGCTACAACTACCTGACAGGAGGTTGTAGTGAGGTGGGTGCTGGTCTCTTCTGTTAGGTGGCTGGTGATAGAACGAGAGGAAATGGCCTCAAGTTGCAGCAAAGGAGGTTTAGATTGGATATTAGGAAAAATTTCTTTACTGAAAGAGTTGTCAGGCATTGGAACAGGCTGCCTAGGGAAGTGGTGGAGTTGTCATCCCTGGAGGTATTCAGAAAGCATGTAGACAAGGCACTTCATGACGTGGTTTAGTGGGCATGGTTGATGGTGGGACTTGATGATCTTAGGTCTTTTCCAACCTAAATGATTCTATGATTCTGTAGGCGGAGGCTTGCATAGACTGAGATGACAAAGTCTTGACCCTTAAAGGAGGCATATCGGTAAGGGCAGGAAGTTGTTGTCAGGTAATTTTTGACTTTTAAAGTTGTTCATGATATGTGGAGAAAACAACATGTTTCATTGATCTGTTTTTTCTCCAAATTACATGATATGACACTTGGGATTACGTTTTTGTAATATAGATATTATGTATATATTATATAATACATAATAACAATAAAGACTTTTTGTTGCTTGTCCTAGAAGAGAAGTATTTGTTCCACCCAGTTAAATTCTAAACCATCTAAGTCATGCTTATGAACTGTGTAACAAACTTGATGTTTAGTGATATGGAGGTATGTATGCGTACTCTTCTAACTAATCAGGTATGCATATGTTCTGAAACTCAAAATATGTTTTGCCTGAAATTTGTTAAATAGTTTAGCTGGATTAGTTATTAATTTCATTCAGACTGGTACTACTTGGTGGTACTACTGAAGCCGTAATCTCAAAAATTATTTTCCATTCCTTCTTACACAAACTTGTTAAGCCTTTGGCATCCCATCTTGAAAATGCAGAATGCAATGATTACTGAATAATGGAATAAACATTGAAGGATAGATAGAAAATAAAATACAATACCAGTTTAATAATTGCTTTAAGACATTTTATGAGCAAAATAAGTCTTTGCTCACTAGTTGTGGTCTTCCTGTTGTTGTACGATACCACTTGGGTTTGGTAGCAAAGATCATGAATGGCTTGAAAGAGTATAGTTTGTTGGTTTTGGTAAGTCTGTGTGTCATTCTTTTTGTGCGGAAGGTAATTTTCTGATTTCAGTTACTTCAGCGTAATTCCAGAGTGACCAAATTAAACTAATTCTTCTGTGAAATTGCACATAACTATTAATACTGCAGGTTCTGCACTATTTTTTCCTTTAGCTTTTGTCTGAAGAAGCTCTAGAAGTATCAGTACCAATGTGTCAAAAATGTTTTCAAGAAGCTTTCTTTTTCAGTGCATCCCTATGCTATGGATCATTAATGCTAGAAATCTTCTATTCACTTTACCTGTTTTTTTCTCTCTAACTTATGCTAAGGGTTACCTAGTTTGTTATACTGTCAGTGTCTGAAAAGCCAATAACACTTTAAATTTTTTTTTCCCTTTTTGTTCCTTGTCCTTTCTAAAAAGTGCAATGAGGGCAGAGTTGAGTTGCTTCAGCTTATTAGGACTTTTTCTTCCGAAGGATTACTTTTAAATGCTATGTGGCTTGAAACAAAACTTTCAAAGAATACTTTTTTTTACCTTTACATAGAGGTCACCCTGCTCCATAGCTTGGGAATTGGATATCTGCTTGATATTACAAGTTGGGGTTGGTTGGTTTGTTATGTTAAAAGCAAAATATAGCTGGCCTTCTGCCAAGAGGAAGATCCTCCATCAACTGATGACCTCCTATCTTTGATCTCCTTGTTGTTTTGATTTTTTTTGGTATGTTTGGTTTTGTAAATGTTTTATCATGACTGCGCTTTTTTTATCAACTGGGTATAACCACAAATATGAATATATTACCATAAATATCTCAAGTTACATATTTACAGAAATGTTGTTCTCTTTCCCTGATCTTCTCCATGCTGGAGGAGCAGAAAGAGAAGTGCTGAAAATGATTAAAGTCTTTCAAGCCTCGCATTGGGTGTTCACACATTTAAAACTCTGGGCCTTTAAGTATGTTTACATTTCCCGAGGAAGCTTACAAAAATCTGTTTATTTCTCCAAGAAAACCCACATGAAGTGAATTTTTTACTTTCCAATAAAAATCGTGGTTCCCATTAGTATGATTTTTAGGAAGACTAAAAATGTTGTTGGAGGATGCCTTTAATGTGCAGCATGCTTGTCAAGTCGTGTTGCTTTCTTCTGTGGAAATGCCTAATTTTTTCAGCATAGCACACAGTAATTTTGAAAACAGCAGTCAGATACACAGACTACTCTGAATTAATGGTTATTAACTATGCCCACTACTGTTCACAGTAAAGAAATTTCATATTCTGCAAAGTTATTCAGAGATCACAAACTGAAATGCAATAGATGAATTTGTATGATGGACTGAATATGTTGTTGGTAGTTAATTTCTTTTCTTCTCATGTTGCAGGGCTATATTTAAAACAGTAGGGCTGATATCTTGCAAAACCCTTCCTTGGCTGTCAAAAAAAAAAAAGTCTGGGAGACAGTACAAAAATCCCATGCATTAATATCAGCATAAATTATATATTTCTGTTTCTGTAATAGTTAACTCTCGCACTCAAAGAAAATAAGTGGACAAATATGCAGACTGAATCTTCTATTTACTGTTCTGCATTTGATTAGAAAGATTTGTTAGTTTACAGTTGTAAAAAAAAAAATTCCATCTTTTAAAAGTAAGCGTGATTTTAAAAGCTGCATCATAAATGTAGCTGCCAGACAACTGGTACTGTTTTTTGCAAATGTTCCATTAAAAAAAAAAAAAATCTCTATTTGTGTTTTTCTCCCTACCTTTTAAATTTGTATTTTATAACCATTTCACTAGTTCTGCAGTAGATGTATAATTTAATAATGTCTTTTTGGGTGTGAAACAGGGAGGATGGTTTTGCAAATGCACTATATTGAGTTTCTGCAGAGATATTCTCACTGCGATATGATAATGTTGCTCTGGCTATAAGAATAAAAGCACAGATATCAAATTGAACAGAGCAAATTTTAGAGTAGGGAGCCAGGAGATGTATGTTTTTATATGGATTCTGGCCAATGTCAATTGCATAAGGGCAGTAATCTGGGGTGTGACTTGGGTATCAGTTTTGTTACACATTCAAACTACTTCTGAATNTTTTTTTTTTTTTTTTTTTTTTATCCTTGGAATTTTTCCAAATGTAACAAAAACAAGCAATTCATACTCTGTGCAGCATGCCTTGCCAGTAACTGAGGCATGTATCAGAATTAAAAGGCTGGTATAAGGCTGGGGGGGGGGTTTCTTTTTTTTTTTTTTTTTTTTTTTTTTCCCCTCCCCTTAAAAAGGATTCTGTCTGGGATTTCCCTCAAAAGGGAGGGGAAATGTCTTTCATGTTTTGGATGCAGTGCTGACAATCCATGTTAGTGTTTGCTGGAAAAGCATCTCCTTGTGCTGAGGTAAAGCTAGTTTTAAAGTGCACAGGGATTAGGGGTCACTGTAAGGTGGCAGCCTAATACTGCTGTATCCAGAAAACTTTTTCTCTTCATGACTGAAAATGATAATTTCAGGGCTGTGACTCATTTATTTGCATGTATTTTTCGAAAAGGAAATTCTGCTATCTCAATTGAGATATTTACTCATCCTTTTTTTTGAAATTACAGGATTCCTTTTTTAACAGGCATTTAACATAAATGGTAGGGTTTTAATTACTGAAGATGATTAAGGATAGTAGAATGTAAGCAGGGAAATTCTTCTCTGTTCACTAATTTTAAGCTTTGTGAAAGATGTTCCATTCTTTTCCACGCTGCTGCTTTCTATGTAATAGAAGTTGGGAAAAGCAGACCCAACTCCTTTCCTAGCAGCCCTAAGCCTGTCCCATACAGCATCTGCGTTGCTACTGTGTTCCTGACTGCCAGTCCAGGGCAGTAACATTCTCCACATTTCTCTCCTCTCTCTCTGCGTCCTGCATTGCCCTCCAGTGATCTGAGGAAGGTGAGAGCACAGGAAATGGTGGTGATGCTGAAACATCAGAACAGTGGCAACCAGCTTTTGGAAAGCTGAAGGTTGAATGTAAATTTTAATGGAGTGCAGGAAGAAAGTGCCTGCTTCATGATATGGGGACAGTAGAAATTGTGTGCAGGCATACTGTGCTCTAAAGACCACCCCTGTGTAGTCAGCTGATCAGCAGTAGGGATGAGACAAGAGAAAAATATATGTGCAGAGAGGTGGTGATGTTGTGCACGGTGCTCTGGTTATCTCCAGCTCATCTATTGATCCCTCATAATCATGTCAAGGTGTAATGACACGGTGTGATGCTAAAGTCCTGCTTAGACACATCACTTCTGCAAATAAAATTTGCTTTTGCATTAATCTTAACGAAGAGTTCCCATCTCTTCAAAGTTTGAGTGTTTCAGGGACAGTGGTTCAAATAATTTGAATTAAGAATAGGAAGAGTGGGATTCCAGTCATCTTCCAAGTGAGGAGAGGTACACCGAAACTAATCTGGTTCTGATAAATTAGACTACCACCAGATCTTCTCCCTTTAATCTGGTCACTCTGCAGACTTCAACAGACATATTGGTTGGGGTATTATATTGTCACCTGCTACTTAGCTCTGATGTTTGAGCTTGATTTGATGAGATTTTGGGAACTATTTTTATGGGCCAATGGAATACTTAAGCTTGTTAATTGTAAGCAAGTGCTAGTATTTGGGAAGTTTTAAAACTCAGCAAGAACAGATTTCCATAGGGTCCTCAAATCCACATTTCTGACCTGTAGCCCACCTACTCATATCTTGTTGCTGCTACTTAAAATTCTGTAGGCAGCGTAGCCCTTATAAAATGGTTGTAGTTTTGGATTTTAAAAACATTGGCAAAACCCCCTGGTTTTCCTGGCTTCAATTTTGCAAAAATCCTGAACTATATCTTAGGGTGAAGTTGCAAAAAATAAAGCAAAAAACCCTACAGCCTTAGGCAGAATGCAAATATGGAAAATACTGCCTTCATAAATGGTTAATGTCTGACAAAGAACAGCTGAAAACAAAACCTTACAGTGGAGCATACAAGGCAAGCCTGAGACAGGGTAAGCCTGTGCCTTTGAATGAGAGCACACTGGTGGTATGATAAAAGAAAGTGTGATTTCAAAATGGTTTCTGAGTTTTAGCACCTAAGACTCAGTTTCAGGAGGAAGTTTGTTTCCCTGGGGCCAGATTTGTAAAAAAAATCGTATTTCCATAGATGTTAGGTGTGTGAGTACCCTGGAGAATCTAGCATCTAGACTTGAATAATGAAGTAGGTAATTATGATAGGCTGTAACAGCATTATTAATTGTCAGTCTTTTTTCTGATGAGTAATAAAAGTTAGTAAGTTTGAGATTATCCCACACACACGCACACTTCTTGGCATCCATTTATTCCTGTGGAAAATGGTTTAAAACAATTGCTTTGGTAGTATTTTCAGCTCTGAGCGAGTTCAATGTGTTCAACATAATATTTGTTAGAGTTCTGAAGTTTCAGAGAAATTTCTGACGGGCACATGTTGTCAGAGGACCAAAAGCGTTGATGTTCATCAGCCTGCAAAGCCAATATTCATTATCTTGGAACTGAACTGACCTGGCATCACTGCAAGTACTGTTGCTTTTGTGTTTTGTGGGTACATGTTTCTCCTTTTCTTTGTACCTAACCGTGCATTTTTCTCCAGTTCTTGCAAAGACACGGAATAAGGTTTATCTCCATTACACAGGTACTGTGCCCTTGGAGATGTTCAGAATGTACCTGGACAAAGCTGTAGTTGACACGATAGAACTTGGTCCTGCTTTCATGTTATTACAGGTCCTTTCCAACCTGTATTATTCTATCATTGTAAATATTGATGCAGGGGAGATTTTATACATGAACATGCACATGCCCTTAGTTCTGTGTGAAGGATTAAGAGTGTAACAAAGAGCTTAATCATTAATTGTTTCGCTTAAGAAATAGCAAGAGCATGGGCAGTGGGCTTACTCTATATAGGGTACACAAATGAATCAAACATACTTGAAGTGAGGAGATCTTGGTTCTGCTGATGGCCTCATTTTTTCTAACTTGGCCAAAAAGGACAAATTTATATAAAGTTCAGTGCATAAAATGAAATTAAAAATAGGTCAAAATCAGAAACGAAGTGGGAAGTTCGGAAATCATGTATCATAATATCTTGACAGAGAATGCTACGTATGCAGTTTGCTGCATCGTAGAGTGAATATATTCAGTTTATTTTGTGTTTTTTGTGGACTGAATGGGCTTTCTATTGCTCCTTTTGCATTGTGTGCTCCTTTTTGCATAAGATTAGGTAGAGACAACTAGAGGAGATAATTTTTAAAAGTGAAATGTACAGGTGTTTCATTTTACTGAAATTTCAATTATATGTAGTTGCATCTCTGAGACTGCATTTTTCATGTACCCTGTCTGATTTTGTGTTCATTAAGAGCATATGATATTTTTTCTCCAAGTCTTAATTCCAGAAATCCCTGCAGACATCCCATCCAGTTATGTCATGATCCTGGCACGTAATTTGTTAAAAGTGTCTCTCTCTGGGTAGGTCTTTATAGCTTTTACAAAATTTTGCACACTATTCTTAAAAGAAATGGTTTCTAATTACATCTGAATATGTGTAAAGCTGCAACATAGTTTCATATCATAAAGGTGCTGTGCAAAAATGGACTGAAATACTAATTCTATCATGTTTGGACTTCATTTACTGCATATCTCCTGTAATTGTTGCAGCACTAAAACCCATTCTTGTCAGAATAAGCAGGCAAGTAGCTTGTCTTTGGCTGTCTGAGAAGAAAGGTAGGATTGGTGCTAGGGAGGCTTGTTTTGCAAGGTGATGTGTAGAGGGCAGGTTTCACACCCAAGCATAATATTGTCGTCAATGAAAGCTTGTCTTGTAATTTCAAAACTAGCAGCTGAAAGATGGGCAGTCCACTAGCATAATGGAAAACCTGCTTTGTAGTATGCCTTACTTTTTTTTGTAACACAGTATAGGCTGAGATAGCTATCAGAATATATTTTTACAGAAATATGTTGCCTCTTTGAGAGGTCAATATTTGCTTGCTTTGTTGGTTTATCCCTCAAAATTTATTAAATACTGAGATGGCAAAATATTTAGAGATCTGATTTCCCCTTAACATTTTCCCATGCAGTTTTCCTTTGTGTTAGTAGGAGTTACATTAAGAAGAGGACACATGTAGAAGTCGTGTGGGTTGTGCTTTTTGGTTTTGCTTTTTTAAAATCTCCTCTGCTGGCATAGCCATTGGAGAACTATCTGTGGTCCTCTAGTTCTGAGTTATTCCCTATTTTTTTAATAATAAAGTGAGCATTTGCATTTTCTGTTTAAGGAAGAGGAGGCCTATGTTGGGAAACTTTTTTTTTTTCCTGCAGCATACTCAACTCCCAGCTCTGTGGAAGGAGCTGAATCAGTTTGATAGCAAAATGACCAGCTGTCCAAGAAGAAAAAAAAAAAAATCATGAGAAAGCTGTCCAATAGGAAAAACCCACATAAAACCAGTTAAGTGCCTTGCTGGTCACCCTGACTAGTACTCGAAGTTGCAGGAATACCTTTTAAATCTGTGAGTGGCCTCTGCTTTGTTCTAGTGTGTCCTCGGGTCCTTATTTTTCACAGAATCTAATCCTTGAAGATACAAGTACACGCCTAGTGTGCTTCCCTTAAAGTGCCTGGACAACTGTCTGCCATTGATTGACGAGTTAGATACCAAAATATTCCCCCAAACCATAATATGCTGTGACTAATCAGTAAATCCAAGTCCAATCCAATGTCTTGGTGAAAATAGGCCTTTAAACTGTGAGCTCTTGAAGGGAGATCTAATTTGGGTCTTCTAGGTATTTAATGTGTTTGCATTTGTAAGAAGAAATTGAAATTGTCTGTCTTCTGGTTTTCGTCCTGCAATAGCTGTGGTATTTTATGTTAAAAGCTGAAATGTTCATGATCAAAAGTAGTTTAATGTGAGTACTTCAGGAGGCTACAGGCATAACCAGCTCACAGGGGCCAGAGAACAGAGTTCCTACAGAAAAGTTTGGTTTTGACACTGGTAGGTATCTCTGCCTTTCCCTTGTGTTTCCAAAAGTGAGTATCATGCTGGAGTAAGACCTTAATGTCCATTCTCCTGCTCAGTCTTCTCTACTACAGGTCAGTAATACAAGCATGTGCTGCATGACAGCAATAATTTTCTTCCCTGATTAAGAGTTTGGTGCTTGTCCCTCCCATCTGGTCATCCTACTTGAATAGTTTCAAGAACAGCACAGCATCCTGCCTGCTAATATGGGCTGTCCTATAAGCAGCTGATGAGCCCCTTCATTATTTGCTATACATGAATGTATATGATATCTTGTTAGGCCTTGTTCCCAGTTTACAAAACACATTTACCCCTGACCTAGAATTTTAAATCAAAACAAGTAACAGGTGGCAGTTGACAAGAACCCAGACTATGGCTTAGGGGCTGGAGGCATAAGCATCACACTGCTTGTAGCCTGAACCTGAGCTTTTCATTCAAGCTTAGTACTATCTCATAAAGTACCTACAGGAAAATATATTTTTTCTGGGTAAGTTGTGTCACTGTAACAAAAAACCCGCAAACAATTACTGGTGTATCTGGTCCCCATAGAGAAGTTTGCAAACTCTGGGATGGCTGCACTGAATTTGTCCTTGACTCTGACTGGTGCCGTTCCCTATTATGGGTAAAGGTAGTGGTTGTGATTTTTATTTTCTTTGTCTCATAAAACAACAGAAAAAAAAAATACAGGACTAGCTGGAGGAAGGTTGGGGAGAATTCACCCTGGCAAGTTTTGTTGTAAGAGTTGCCTTTTATACCTGAGCATAGGGGATCACCATGTCAGTGGGTTTGTGATGGGTTAATGTGGTGAGGATAGGTCTGCAGCTGCTGTAACTTTCAGGATATCTTTGCTGCAAAACAGACATGGTGCAGCTTTCTTAGGGCTGACCTAATGAACAGGGTAACAACAGAGGTAACAATGAAGGTAACAACAGAAATGTCATGTCATGGACTTCTGCTTTGGGCTAGCAAGCTTTCCGTCTATCTAAGTCTTCTATCAAGATTGCTTGTCCAAGGATTTTTGGTGCAAATGTTAGTTTGTAACTTACCTTTAGTCCTTTGTTTTTACCCATACCAGCTCAATTTGAGCTTGTGTATCTAGGCTACAGTGATACTTCAGTTTTGCTCTGGGGACATGCTTTCAGAGTTTTTCTAAACTTCTTTTGAAATGGGAAGTTCCTCTGGACCCTGAAGCACTCAGGAACCAGAAGCACGTGTCTCAGATTTGTGCTGTAGCTCTATAAACAGACACCAATTTTTCACTGTATATCTCTGAAACAGGTCGCGTTCTTACAAAAGAAGGTAATGTACTGGAAAAATAGGGTTATTCAACCTCACTGGGTGTTGCAAATGCTGTAGCTTTTGCATATATACTGCAGTAGGTAGATTCTGTGTAATAATGGCTTCTAAAAGGCTAAATCAATTAAAAGAATACCATCCCTGGCTTTTCAGCAGCCATATGGGCTATATCTATGTGTGGGTAACACAGAAGAAAGTTCACCAGAAGTTCCTCTGCCTCTGATTATCTCTAGCCTGTTCCATTTTCCTCTAGGAGCTCTCCTGCCTCTGCTGGCTGAAGGCAAAGTATCAAGTCCTCCTCCATTTTCAAGTCCTTTATTTAAACCATGGACATTTACAGTGAATTATTTATGAATTGATGAATAAGACTTTTGGATGAGATTTTGAGAGTGGTGGTATTTATTTCATGTTTCAGTTTGGTTTGAGGTTTGGGGGCTTTTTTTTGCCCTAGTAGACCTTAATATTCTTCCTGTCCTTTGCATGGGACTGTAGTTTTTTCTTGATGTCCTTAGCCAAATAGTCCTTTTCCCTTCCGTAGATGATTGGAGTATTCAGAACCTTGAGGTACTGCAGGCTGTACAGTGAGACCTCTGTTACTCTGTGCAATATAAAATTGATTCAATTAATTGTCTGGCTTTAATAATAATAAGCAATTTAGTGGGGAATTATTTTGCCTAAATAAACAAAGCGGTTTCAAATTAGGCCTGCTCACAATCCAGTCTCTTCAGATTTCTGTTCTGTTGCAAAAGAGAACATTTTCTGGTTTTGCTGTACTGTGTTTTTAATGAAGGTAGTTAAGAAAGTTTAGAAGGTAAAATGATTGACCACTCTCTTTTCTTGGTAAGAACAGAGTAAAACAAAACTGTACATGTTCTGAATGTTAGAACAATATGTTTGTAATTAAAGTATAGGGAGGCCTGTTACTACTCTTCACTTACAGTTCTACTTAGCTTTCCTGAAAAATTAACACACTTTATACTAACAAACAATTCTGGCTAGCTACTTATTTTGAAGAGGGTGTTTAGAAAGATTTTTCTTTTAAACAATTCCTAATTGGCTTTTCAGAATTCTACCTGTATTGCTGTATTCCCTGTCTAGTAATCTTTTGACCCCTTTGCACATGTTTTAAATGTAGATATTTAGAAATCACTTGTTTCTTTGATTAAATGCAGATAAAAGAATGACTTCTGATCAATTTCATCAGGCAGTGGTATGTCAAAATGCTAAGAAAAATAAATACTTCAAAAAAGTATTCCTTATAAACTTGCAGAACTAGTAAAATTTTTTTAAATCGTTCCTGCTGATTTTGCATTAGTGTTATCTCTGTAGAATAGTCAGCATTAGCAGCAGAAAATCTAATGTTAAGTTAAAAGGTTTTGTAGGAGCATACATCTGGAGAAGCTTTTATTTTTTATCTAGGAATATGTCTTACTCCACATGTAGGCTAACATGCATGTCAATGCAAAGCCAGCTGAATAACTGTGTGTTAAGTTACAGCAATAGCATGGTTCTTTTGGGGTCAAGCAACAATTGCTAGGTAATTTATTTCTTCAATTTTCAAAGGGGTTGAGTGCCAGAACTATACAGACACCGAAACCAGAACATTGTGGAAGAAAAATATTTGGAGCGTGCCAGTGTGTATCTCCACTACAGCAAACTTTCAGCCTTATTATGTAGGTAATGATTTATTTGAAAGAGAGTTTTGAATATGCCTGCTTCCAACTGAACTGGAATTTTACGTTATTGTATTGGAAGGATAGAAACCCTTATATAAATTTGTGTGTGTGTAAGAACTGTTTAAACAACTTAGGTGATGTGCTAAGAGAAAAATATCTTTTTATTAGTAGGATTTTTTTATAATAAGTACAACTTGTGGACATATTTCTAAAATGTAAGATTTGTGAAAAGAGGAATAGTTTTTCGTACGTGTCTGCATGACATCTGTACTTAATTAACAAATTTATTTCCAAAAGTGCTTAGCTGAAGCTCAGAAATTAATCCCAAGAAATCTTTTTTTTTTCCTTTGAATTACTTTTTGTTAATAANTTATGCCCATGTGTTTCTTGCTTGTGGTTAGTCCAGACATGCTTTTTCCAACACAGACCTTTTTTTTTAATGCTACACCACTAGTAACATTTTGAATTGCAGAAAACACTTTTATAAAATGTTGCAGTAAGGGAGACTTTTAGCAGAGTTTTCTGTTTTTATTTCCCATATGTACAGGATATTGCTTTGACATATCAAAGAATTGGTTCTGCTGCAAACAGAAAAAAGGAGTGTGTACTAAAAGTAACTGGGGACGGGTGGGTAAAAAACAACTGGAGGAGGCTGTGCAAGAGATTCAGGTTGCTTCCACCAAACAAGTCTTACATTCATTCCTGAAAGTCTCAGCCCTGGCTGTTTTGCTAGCTTTCACCAGTACGGCCTGCTTATCAAAGCACTTTATCAGTGAGGAAGGGATGTGGGTTAACCACTTCACTCAAGTCGAACTTCCCAGCTAGCAGTCTGTCACCCAACAGCTGTTTTTCAATACATACACGATGTGCTGCGGAGCTGATTCAGACCTCATGACAAGAACGGCATTGTATTTTGGGGCTTGTTCAAGTTTGGGGTTAGTTTCCTATAAGCTTTAAGGGAAAAGAATCCAAGCGCAGCTCCAAGGTTCTGCTTTATTTTTTTAAAAATGTATGTTCCCCATCAGAGTTAAGCGTATGTGTATATGTTTAAAATACGCAATGGCCAAAATGTGGATTTCAGAGCACCAGTATGGGGATTTTTGCTTACTGGTAAACCCCTAGCCCTTGCCATCTCTCCTTTCTGGAAAGTGTCAGCATACCTGTTTCAAGTGCTAATATATCAGACAGATCAATCAGTAATTCTGAGTGGTATATCCTTAATATAGATACAGGGTGTGAATGTGTGTGCCTATGCTTCTATTTATTTCCATTCTATTTTTTCCTCTGTGTGTATATAGAAAATAAAAATAGTTAGACTGAGTTTGAACAATTTTTGAGGGGCAGGTTCAGAGCACATTTAGAGCTGGGAAACTAATTCACCGTTCCTTCAGTGTTGGCTTTCTTACTTAAACACAAGTTAAATGTCTAGCCTTCGTGGGGGTGAACCTAACCCTCTGAAAATCCATAGATTTAGTGCAGGTTTGGGGGAAGCAGTGGAGAAAAGGTTAATACCCCACCTGCTCTTCAGAAACCAAGTGCGATGGTGAAACTGTTGAGCTTCCCACAAGCTGCTCCTGGGCCTGGAGACCCCAGAAAACAGAGGTCCAGCATGGGGGAGGCAGGGGATCAGCAGAGAAAACCCAAACCCAAGCAGCTGGGAACCTGTGGGGTTGCAGGGTAGACTAACAGACCACCCAGTAGTTAAGAGGGTCTAGGGTGGATTAAAAAACAGAGGAATAGTAAAGGGATTTTTTTAGCTCTGTGCTAGAGGGAGGTGTGTGGGATGGAATTGGGCATTGGATGTTTATTAATCACCTCCTGTATTAGCCAAAGGTTAATACAGAAGGATTCTTTCCAAGCAAAGTTCATTTAACTTGCTGCGAATACCTTCTTCGTTCTTAGTGGGTGCCCACAGCACCTGGGGGCCTTCACTAGAGTGAGGACTGGGGTGTTGCCCTGGCCCCTGCTACTCCACTCCCTGTTCCTCCCCCTTACCTTGTACACTGGCCTCGAGCTCATAGATGCACCGTAAAATTTCCAACCTGCACCAGTTCTCTGGAGATTAATAATTGCAGAAAGAAAGTGACGGGAGAGGAATGCTGTTCTGCCAGGACAAATCCTGCTGGGGCGGGGTTGAGACCAGGTTTGGCTCCAGTGTCTCTTTGAACCTCGTCAGGCTTTTATGTCTCTCAGCTGGGTGAAGTACACTGACAAACTGCTGATTTTTGGCAGGCTACAGCGTAATGCTTCACCTTGCAGACCACAGGCATCCCAAGAGATTATCCCTGCACCACTGTGAGTGTTTTGAATCTCATGAGGCTGCGGTCTTCTGAATACCTTCTGTTCGGCCATCTTGATGGCAAAGCTAAGCCTCAGGCTGTGGTTCACAGCTCCTCCTGAACAGTTCCATGATGACTTTCCAAAACTGCCTTTCTATGTGAGGAATGTTTGTCATCAGAAGGCTTTTTCTAGGGATAGAATAGGAGGAGGGAATGTTAAATAATCAACTGGTTCAGAATTTCAGTATTTGCATGGGATACAAGTCTAGAAACAATTTACTCTAGTTACTTTGACAGAAGTATGACAAATCCTGTTAATGAGTTATATATCAGTCTTTGAGCTTGTGCAAATGAGCTCTGTTACCAGACCATGTTTTCATTCTTTTCCTTAAGCATAGCAAATTAATACTAGTACTAGAAAGCAGCTGTGCTATAGAAATTTTTGCTATCTCTGGCTGATTTGAAGGTCTTCACAGGGTTATCAACAACATTTATTAATTTAGTATTCTTTAGTATTTCTGATGGAGATGTTCAATTTAATTCTTATAAATTGTATGGGCCTTCTTTCATGACCAAGAGAAATAGTTGTCCAAGGTGAGTCGTTAGCAGGCCTCATGCCGAAGGGAGGTCACATTCTGTGGATTGCACTACTGCTTTGTATTTCAGATTCTCAAATGCATTTTACAGGTGTGAATCATACCTCAAAAGCAGGAGGATGTAAACGTGAGGTGAGTGAGTATCTCAGTTCTGAGGAGCAGTTAGTGATTTTCAAAGGCTAACAAAAACAGGCAGAAGAAAAAAAAAAACTATTTTTTTTTTTTAACTTTCTAATCCATATGGTTCAATGTTCAAGGCAGGTGTGGCTCTTAGAATGTGGGGATTTCGTTTTGCCATTGCACTCTCAAAAATTTGTCTGTTTTGGCACTGCATGTATTTGAGTTTGATGCACATATAACTAACTCTAGCTACTGATTTTAATAAAAAAATTAGTTTAGGCCAGATATACATATCATACAATTTAAACTGACAGATATCCTAAACTTTGAAATAGAACCATAAAGAAAAATGCCTCACCTGGTCACCAAATGGGGAGTCTAGGTGGCCCGGATAAAGGGCATTAAGACAGGATTATCTTCAGGTGTGTCACAACAGCTTTTCCTCCCTATGGTGGGTCCCAGGAAGGAAATCGGAAGCAAGAGGGGCAAGGACAAAGGATTACAGATGAGGACTCACCTCAAGAGCCAAACTTGGTTTTTAATTAGTTGACCAACAACTGTTACAGTTTAATGATGTGAGGAAACAGTGGGTGACTTGCAGCAATGGAGACTGAGCAGGATTTTTCTTCTGATGGTTAGACTGGCATAGCCACATCAGAATTTTCAGAAGACTAGAGACTGTGTCAGGAAGGCAAATGTACTTTTAAATAGCTGTACCTTAAAGGATGAGAGCAAGTCCCAGTGATCAGGGGTCTTGAGTATTTAGACAGCCAGGTGACAACCTTGGGAAGTAAGTGGTATGGTAACAGGTTGGTACACCTTGAGCCATGGCCACTGCAAAAAAAAAAAAATAATAATACAGCAATGCAACTTGGTGAACCCTGAGTTTATAGGTAAGTGACCTTTGGATGTAGGAAATAATCTCTTCTAGCTCCCTGCCCAGCATATTGTAAATAGAGGATTTAATTGTTTGCTGATTGTAGGATATAGGTGTAACTTGTTTATGCCTCATAATGGGTATGTATGATAAATAAAATTATAGTCTGCCATTTTTTAGTCCCATGTTAAGTTATCATGTTGACCTTTATGATGTGTAAGCTAATAATTGGGAAGGATTAAATCTGAGAGTAAACCTTAAAATTTTTTCCTGGTAGATGAATTCCTCTACTTTTGAAAATAATGCTAAATTCCTGCATCTTTGAACACTATTTGTGAACTACCCTACAGCATGGAGGAGGTTGTTCTTAAGAGTATGTATAGCATAGTATTAGTCTTCAAGGGGGTTGGTTGTCCATGATTCTGCATGCTGTATAAAGACGGCTATGGATGGTGGTAGATTCCTTTGGAGAGACGTGCTTGGATATTGCATCAATACGGCTAGATTTTTATTAACACCTTGTTAACTTAAGAGCTGTCCAGAAAAGGTTAATAAATTTTTCAGAAAGGAAACTTTATTTTATCACTTAATTTTGCCCTGCTGATTTTTATTGACTAGTTGTGGGAGATGGAAGTTGAACTGAAACTTTTTACACCCCAGAACATGCCCATTAAATTTATTTTTAAAAAGCTTATGAAAACACAACAAGACATATCTTTCTTTTTGCAGGACAAATACATTAATAAAGTGGTATATTCCCCAATACATCACCAGTTGTAATTTATTGTAAAATGTGAATTATTTTAGCAGCTAAAACATTGCCCTCCGGTGTAAAGAAACTGTTAAAAAAATTTTGAAGTTAGTGACAAAATTCTCCTTCGTATTCTGTTGAATGTCAAAGGTGAGATTTGAATGTTGCTGAAGGAAGTCAAGATTGAATATAGAATTTCCTTTGTATCTGGAGCAATGAACAAGCGATGATTTGTCCAGGCCTATTGTTTCAAGAATCATTGTTAACTTAAGAAACAAAGGGTTGAGAAGTGCCCTTTGGAGAATCTCATTCTTTTTGTCATTCCTGCAGATATGAAAGAAATTCTTTATTCAGCAGGATCCTTTCTGAAAAGGGTAGCGATACAAGCTTTGCCACCTTCCCTTTAGGAAGTGCTCTCCAAACAGTCAAAGGGAAACAGAAGAACATTTTTGCTGCTGTGACTAAATGTAGGTCTTGTTCAAGTATTTGGCTTGCTTCGATGTCTATCCCCTCCTCAGCCAACTGTAAAAGTTTACCTGGGCTGCAGGACAAAAATAACACCAAATTCCTTGTCAGCCACTGCAGCCTTTCTTTTAGATGCCTGCTGCTGGTTAAAGGTAGAGCTCTCCTGGAAGTAGAGGTTCTGAGGCTCAATCACCTGTGCTCCTTTCACATAGTCTTCAAGCACAGCACCATTCCCCTCTACAGTCTGTCTTTTGGTTGTTGCTGCTATTTCAGTTCATATTAAATTTAGTTGTTGACTGATTCTTCCTGTCAGTCCTAAAGCCACTCTTTTGTAACTTGGTTAATTTTAATTAAGATTTCCCAGTAATGTCATGACGAGATTGTGTTGTCCCTATGTGAGATAAAGGAGTGTTGCATGTTCATTCATTCCTGTCATAAGATACTAAAGAAAGCATAACGTAAAACAAACATAACTATCTGTGTTTAAAATGCCCCCAGAAAATGCATGCTCAAAGTAGAGGTGGGCCGTTAGAGTATTTGTCGGGCTTGGTTTTGGTGCTATACTTGAACTCACTATTATTGGTTACTGTTCAACCACGTCTCAATTCCCAAGGCTTCTGGGTGAGTCAAAGGTTTCTCTGCTGACTCTCAAATTTTGAAATGCAGGACATCTTGTTCTACTTGTATCTTTTTTTTTTTTTTGGTCTATGGTCCTTTCATCTTTCCTTTCCTCCTTTGTCTTTTGTCTTTGCCATCAGGTTCTTCCCTTTCAGGTTTTGTTGTTGTTCCTTCCTCCTTGGTGCTCTCTGCACCATCCTTGTGTGTTATCTCTCCTTCCGGCATCGGGATCGCTGTTCAGCATTTCCTAGCATCATCAGGTTTATTCTCACACTTTTGATTGTGCTTCCCTCCTAGCTTTGCTCACATGGTTCAGCCAAAGCTGGGAGAAAAGTGCAAGGAGATCAGAGTCAACAAGCATGATGTGAGAGCAGCGTCCTGGGACATGGTCAGGAAAATGGCTTAGTAACAGGATGTCCCATGAAGTGCAGACCACTTGAGAAGTGTGACAGCCCTTAGAGCCCCAAAAGGTTGTAACATCTATGGTTGCTGCTTGTATGCACAGTGTTTCAGTAGCTCTTACATTGATTGTCTGAATATAGGGTTGATTTTTGGCAGATATTTCAGACGGGGAAAATCCCCCTCATCTCTACTAACTCATTTTGATTTTAGCTGCTCTAAGTCCCTTTTTTCTTGCTCATTGGTTTCCAATAAGCTTCTAAATATGTACAATATTTAGAGGCACCTCTATTCGTCTTTCAGCATTTAAGTGCATTATTTGTTTAGTTAAACATGTATTTTGCTTCTGTAAATGCATTATTTAGCTGAAAAATCCTGTTGGTTTATTTGGAACCTTTGCAGCCTGAAGGGCAAACACATATTTTGGCATGGCAATAGTTTAGAAAACATGTATTATTTACCCATCAGAAAGTAATGGGTCCTGAGGAGCCATTATGGTCCAGCTTGTAAATCCTTCTCAGTTTGCATATTATTGACCCAACAGACAGTAACAACTCTTGGGACCTGTTGTGGTCTATCCATATTCATTTGGTTGCCATACATGTGTGTAAGTCTGCTTGCCGAAAATCCTTACAAATGCTTGATTGAAAAAAATATATACAGAAAGTTATATTTGTAAATGAAATTGCTTGGTCAGTTCTAATTTCCCTCTTTCCTTCTCTCCCATAAATACCTAGAGACACTTTTAAGGAAAATTGTTTGGTTTGGAATTACACGAGCACCCAGAAGAGCTTTATCCTAGTAATTATTTCTTTAAAAAAAAAAACACAAAAAACAACACTTATGTAATATAACACGCAGTCTGACTTTTGATGAATTTTTAAAAAATATTTTTATGCCAAGTTTCAGGCTAACAGCAAATTTTTATAGCTGAATAATAAACATTAAACACATGAGTGTATAATGGAAATGTTGACACCTCCAAGGCTAGTTGAACAAATAATTTTTGTGTAATGAGACTTTTGCTTTTTTACAGCTAGATGTTTTTAAGTTTTATTCAAACCATTTCTTTAAATCCAAAACCTCTTCAGATAGCATGGGAGTGTTGTGTGCAATACAAGAAAGACATTGCCATCACCAGAACTTCAGGCTCTTGCACCCGAGAAAAAGCTAGCGGTATTCCAGTGTATACTCCGTATGTGTCTGGGTCTATGTGCCTGAGTGTGTTACACTTGTTTCTGCAACGTGGTGGAAGAGGATAAATAAGGATTATGGCCACCTTGGTATGCAGTTGTTCCTAACTCTGTGCCACAACAATTTCCCTGTGCAGCTTATTAGTGTTTGGAAGACTGGCTGGGGAGTATGTCTTAAAAGCATGAAAAAGGCAACCAAAAAAAGAAAAGAGGCTGATTTTTGAGGTGTATGGAGTGTAAGCCTTGTTCTGGCCAAATATGTGGAGGTGAATTTCTGTTTTAACTAGGTCCATTGATGTTCATCTTGGAAACAGTGTGTAGCATTTGTTAAGGAGCTTACTTGGCTCTGAGCTTGGATGTGCCAAGTACCTTGCAAAGAAGAAAGTGAGCACCACCAAGAATGGGGCCCAGCTGGATGTGATGGTCCAAGCTGTGGTGAACGAGTGTGCCTGCTTCTCTCAATCAGTTGTAAGTCAATACTGTGTAATGTCTGCTCAGTGTTTTAACCCAGCCAGAATTTGTGGTGGTCTTAAAGACTCTTTGGGGCAGGGGGCAGGAATTCATCCTTTGAAAGAAAAAATGTTTTATGAAGTAATAATAATAATGTATGGGAACACTGAATCCTGGAATTGTTGAAGGGCAATGGGAAACTTGATTGTGTGTGTGGGGGCGGTTTTAAGGCAATGAGCTCCTTTTGAACTTACCCTTGTACATGAAT
>VYZV01017210.1:12898-22991 GCA_013401275.1 Pandion haliaetus | reverse complement strand
TTAGAATGTAGGTAGTTTCTCTTTAAGAAAGGATACAGTATTTCACTAATCAGAGATGAAGGAAAATGAAATGAAAACTTGTTAACTCCATCTAGTCATTTTCCACAGATTTGCCAGACTGCTACTGGTGTTTTGGTTTGTCAATTTGTTGTGGGTTTTTTGGTTTGGTGGTTTTTTGGGGTTTTTTTTTTTTTTAGCTTTTCATCCTCTGTTTATCCTATGGAATGTATATGTAGGCAATCAGTAAATGCTTTCTTTAAAAAGCTTTTAAAAGGGTCTCTCCTGAACTGAGCCAGCCAACAATGGTGTCTGTACTCAGGCCAGGTCCTGTGGAGTTGACTGGGACTCCCAGAGCTTTCCTCTGTGAGATGATGATCCTTTCTGTCCCAGATTTGTTGGGATGCATACATATGCTTATCATGAATGATACCATCAGTTTCTGTGGGACTCTTTGCACCTGGGAAACATTAGAGTGTGGTGACAAGAACTGGTAAATACCTTGCTCCCTCCTGACTTGAGCTCAGGGAGAGGGTCTCCATAGGTACCTTGTTAGTAACTAGAGAGGGATTTTGCTCTAGAGGGTGAATCAGAGGAAGATCTTAATCCCTTCTTTTCACAACTTGTTTTATTGATTATATAGTCATAGCTAATTTTATTCAGAAATCTGGCTGAAAGTCTCTTACTTTTCTGTATAAAGCCTGGTGCTTAAGGTACTTGCCCCAGAAGTGGGAAACCAAGCTGCATGGTAAAGCTTCCTCATCCTAGAGGACTTCAAACCCCCATGTTGCCTGTCCTTCACAGGAAATGCACTTACCTGTAAGGGTGCACCAAGGTGGGATCTGCTCTCCAGTTTATGCTATCCAGCAGCCAAGAACTCAGGATGTTTGTCACAGGGATAAAGACACTACAAGTGAGATACGTGAGGTATAAAAAAGAAGAAAGTGAAATACAAGATGGTTTCAACTGGCAGTGGAAGGAGAAGCTGGAAGAATATTAATTCTTTATATTCTTCAGAGAATATTGAGAACCCAGTGTGGCTGAGGGTGAAATCTTATACTCATTGCAATCAGCTGGAATGTTGTCATTGAATGCAAAACCCTTAACCTGTTGCTTTTAGTGACTTTCCTAAATCTGCAATGGAAGTCCATGGCACAGCTGAGGCCTGGTGCCAGCCTTCCTGGACTACTTTTTTAAAAGTGGAAAAATGAGAATGGAGAAACACATGTATGCCTCCATGAAATTTGTGCAAGTTTTTCTGAGCCCTAGTGAAAAAGGATGCAGTTTTGAAATGTGACTTGCTATGGCCTCAATACACCAAAATGCTCACTGGAGTTGTTTTGTGACCAAACTGTATGGCAGCCTTCTTGAATGACAGTGATGCACACCTTTTAGAACAGCCACTGTCTGTGTGTGCAGTTTGGAGGGGACCTTTATGACCAGGTGGTTGGTGTGATTAAGTTGTGGGTGAGATCCTTACTTGATTGCAGGTAGTGCAAATTTGCTGTTTGCAGAAGTAGGGCTGTTTCTTTAACAAGTTTGAGTAAGTGTTTGTTCTGGAGTTAATTAAGATGCTAGCAGGAAAGGAAATTCATGTGCCCTTCTGTCCTTTCTTCGCTCCTAAGAAAGATGTTGAGACAGCTATCTTACTAGATCCTGTTTGACTAATGAGTGTACGTGTGCAAAGCAAAAGCCAACTGGCTAATGACCTTAACACTTCTGGCGGCCTTTGCTCTAGTGGAAAAGGAGAATAGGAAAAAAGGGGAGGGGAAGATTTTTTTTTTCCAATTCTTAGGGCTGTGATATGGGGTCCTTAAGGAAAATGTTCTTTAGAATTCCTTTAAGAGGGACTCGTATTTTCCATCATATGTTTAAGAGAAAAAAATTTTGAATGTTTTAAACAAATTGCTATGATTTCTGGAGCTGTATTGCAATAATTTCATCTTTTAGATTTAATGTAGAAGATATTTTTATTTTTGCTTTCTGGTTCCTGAAGGAAAGAGCCAACTCAGACCATTAAATTGGACTTAGTGCTTTACTTATTGTAGGCAGTTTGTTCAGTATGGAGAAAAGTAGAGCATGGAATGATACTGTGTTAGGATCTTATGTTTTGTGTATGTGTAAAAATGCATTGTTGCACAAATAATAGTATGATTACCATATGCACTTAGCTGTAAGCATATGAAGGCTTTGGAGGCACTTAAAGAAAATTCATAAGTGTTTTCAGATTACATATACTTTTAAAAAAAAAGTTATTTGAGCTTGTGTAGATATGATTGCCAGGGCTTGCAGCATAAGCTTCAGTTTTTAGAGGCTTGTTCTACCACTGGGAGAGGTGTCGCTTCAGTGAATCAGAAAACAAGAAACCTTTTCCCATTTAGATCAGGATAGCAGTGAGTATTATTCTTGCTGCTGCTTAAAGAATAGGAGCCTGGCTGTAGAGTGTATAGGGTGTTGCACCCATATACTAGTCAGTACTTTTCGTTTTAAATGCTTTCAGAGTACCTGTAAACAATTGGCTTAATGTTCTGGGATGTAAAAACGTAGCCAGCTTGGCTGTCTTGGCTCACAGAGGCTGTTTGCTCTGTTGGCAAAAGAGATTTATAAAAAAATGGTACATTTATGAAATAGTGTATTTATTTACCAGGTGAATTGTGCTGGCTCTGGAGAATACATTCCCTTTGATATGTGTCAGTAAATTTTTTAATGGTTCATTTAATCATGTAAAGGCTTGGGGACATTTTTTGAAGAAATACATACCTGCTCTGATAGTTAAATTATGCATATGTTAAAAAAATAAATAAATAAAAAAAGCCCACCAAATCTTGTTAAATATACCTTTTAGGACAAGAAAGAAAGCTTTAATTAAAAAAAAAAAAAATCAAAATTTGAAATAATAAGGCTGATAATACATTTTAATTGCAATTTGTATTGCCATGTTAAAAAGAATGTAAAGTAGCAAAGGTTTCCCAAATCTATTTTGTTTCAGCTTTCTTGGAAACGCTGAGGGCATCACTGCCTCCCTCCTGTTCTTGAGGCCCCACCCCAACCGAAAAAGCCCATGCCCCTGCAGCCGTCCTCTCCTGTCCCCTTCTTGTGTTCTTTTTTCTGTTTTTACTGGGAACTTCAGAATGCAAAAAAAAACCCCAAAACTATCCTGTGATCAGGCACATTTTGAAAGTGAATGGGGATATAATTTGTAATTAAGCTTGGTTTTGATATGCACAACAGGACAAGAATAATTCCTGGGACCAAGAGCTTCTAAATATAGTCTAGATATTGTTTATCTGTCAGTTGACTGAAATCAGTTGTAGGCTTTGAAATGAGGAAACGTTACTCTTGGAAAAACAGAAAAATACCAAAATTAAATACCTACTTTATGTAGTGAAAATGTAGCATAAACAAATGAGCTCAAATCCGAAGTAAATAAAATTAATCTTGTATTCTACTGCTGACCAGCCCTATATTTGAGCTGAATAAATAGGATTTTTTTTAAATGGCAGTAAGCAGCTGTTTGGCTTTCACTGAAATAGAAGGGGAGGGAAACTTGATATTCTATTTTGAAATTATGTTACTCTCAGTTTCTCTGAAGTCAACTTTTTAAAGTTTACATACAGGTGGTCTGCACTGGGGTTTGATGAAATAGCTTTTTAAATTTCATTCTTGACTGAAGACTGGCAGCATTAGCAACCAACCTTCCTTCTAATAGTTGTTCCTTAAACAAAAGAGGGGAGGTGTTGGAAGCATCACCTACAAGTTATCTTTATCTTTCTCATGTAGTAATTTGTGTTAAGGTCACTCCTCAAGTCTATTTTCTGTACCTTGTTTGTCCCTGCATGTGAAATGGGGGGGACAGACATGATTGAGATATTGAAAGTTATTTGAGCTTCTCTTTGAAAGACTGCACCATGCTGCTTTCCTCTTTGCCCCATGGCATACTTTGAGCCTTTCTAAACATGAAGGACCCAGCTGAGAGTGCAGGTCAGGAGCTAGAAATCTTTCCTACTACTGGCCATAGTTGTCTCTGTATTGCAGCTGCTTTTCATCAGAAGAGGGCCGCAGCTAAGAGGTCTTAATCTCGGTTTTCTTCCGAGGGCTTCTAGGTTAGCAGGTGTTAGCTACTCAGCAACATCAAGCATATCTACTCGGGAGCTGGCTTCTTATGAGCTATAGCTGGTTTGCTGAAGGGTAGATGTAGTCCTTTTGTCTGCTTTTTGTTGTATAGATTGCATTTCATAGTTGAAGTCTTGTTAGCAAACAAGAGCTAGACTTCCAGGTGGCAGATGATGGTCAGAATCATAAATCACAAAATATATGATTTGTGATAAAGATGGGCAGCAGCTTGTAACTGGGAGCGGATAAAAACTGAAAACAAAGTACAGTATAGTTGACCTTCAGTGCTCCAATGAATTTGAGTAACATATAAATTATATCTTTCCCGCAACTTCTTGCTTGAACCTGAACTGATACAGTATCTGAGGCAAACATGGATATATGTAGTTTCTAGACTGCACTTAATGAATGTGAGTTCTCCCTGAGGAGAAAGATTCTTCTATAAGCGATAATGGTAATTCTGAAAGTTTATTCCTAGATCTAAAACATTTCTGGTCTGGTCAGCATCATATAGCTTTATGTTTTTTAACTGAGAGAATGCAAAGGAGAAAGAAAGAAGGAAAAGGAAACCCTGTGCATGGGTAGGGTGTAGTGTCATCCCTTCTTTGGCTGGCTTCTCTCAAGTTAAAGCAGGATGAAAAAGAAAAGTGAAAAGGAGTATTAGTAAAACTTCTATTCCTTTGTTGTTATTTTCAGTGCTGAAGGATGGAAATATTTTAGGTGATCATATTATTTATTTTCTGTACACCTTTTCTAGGTGTATTTTTAACTGTACTTTCAGTTAGAGAAGCAATTTTCTTGCCTTGGACAAAAAGATACTTTTTTTTAGTGGTTCTTCTGCTATCTTTAACTATATCAACTGATTAATAACTGTCCCCAAAAGTTACAGGTTTGCCACTGCTAACAGTGTGGGAAAGCAGGCTGTGCTCAGTTCAGATTTGAAGTAAGGTTTGCAAAGTTGATAGTAGGAATAGCTTAAATTGCTTAAATGTTCAAACTGAGATTATTTAGAATGGATGTTAAAAAGAAGATCATTAACCTCAAAGATACAGCTTCTAAATCACATTTCTATATGTTTTTATTAACATGTTGCTGATTATAGATGCCTTGGGCCTTTTATCACTGCGCCTTTGTGTCTTTGCTTTAACAGGATGGCTCTTTCTGTGTGCTAAAGGAGAAGAAACTGCTTTCTGCTGAAACTCTTTAGAGCAGTGGTTATAAATAGACTTGGAAATAGCAACAAGCTGGGTCCACTGCCTCTGTAATGGCCCTTTCCAAATACTTTAAAACAAATGATTCATCAAATAAGGAACACTAAAAGAAGAAACCTGCCAATTTGTAGAATTTGACTCCTCCTAATCAGAGCAAGGCAACAGGATGTTGAGTTCCTGACCTGCACCTGATTAAAGCCAAATGCACTAGGAACAGCTGGGAATAAGAGGAAGCGCCAAGCTCTTCTCGGTTGGGGGTAGGACAGCAAAAGTATTTTTTTAAATCCCTTCCACCTTTGTTGTTCTGTTTTCCTGACTCTTTGACAGATAAGCACTTATTTCCTCTGGTATTTAGACCCCTTAGAAACCACGTACAATATATAGAACATAGGAAAAGGCTATATGTGTGTGCACCTGGCCTAGGCAGAGTCAATTTTGGTCACGATACTATTTGACATTCCTCATCACCGTAGTACAGCCAAATTGCTAACTTTACAGACTCTGGTCATGCAGGTGCCAAATTCTGCCCACCCACCTTCAGCAAGTCAAAAGCTATAGGAGCAGCATGGAGACCAAGATGCATTTTCCATCTGTATTGCCGTGGTAGTTTTCACTGCTGCATGCTCACACAGAGCCCCTCAATGAACGTGCTTCTCTTTCTTTTTTTTTTTTTTTTATGGCAGCACAGAAAAAATGTGAAACCTTTGTCAATGCTTTCTTCCTGTGTTCTAGAAACCATAAAAAACACAGCTTTTAAAGCTTCAGAGTACACACATGCCCTCAAATAAGTGTTAAGCAGTTATTTTTCCCCATGCAGTTGTAGAATGTGTTGCAGATTACAGCCAAGCACAAAAAAATAAGTGTCTTGTAGCATATGCTGTAGATACAGTAACAGTAATACAGTGGTTTACTGCTTAAAATACAGGAATTACTTCAGTGTCAGAAATCTTTCAAGAACCTTAAGAGAAAGCTCCTTCTTTAACATTTCTTGAAGTAACTTCTTATGTGATTACTCCTGGGCTTTTTGCACTCATATCACAAAGCTACTTTATGCGTGTGTAGCTTCCTTTCTGCACCTTGTGTCAATAGCACAGGCTGTTTGCTCATGCAGTCCCTGGGTCTGATCCAACAAGCAATAAGGTCGGGAGCAAGACCCCTCTTGGCTTCCCTAAGCTTTGGATCAGGCCTCCTGCTGCTAGTGCTCAGTACCCTGGCATCCACCACTCAGCTGCTTTCCCTCTCAGCATCAGTGCTGCCAGGGGATCAGAGTAACGACCATCATTTTAATGCTTCAGAAAAGCAGGAAATTAAAAGAAAAAAAAAATTCTTTTTAAAGATGTCCCTGAAACACTTTTCTCACATCTTGAAATAAAGGAAAATGTGCCTAAAGAAGTCTCAGTCTGCATCCACTTTTCCTCTGTCCTCTCTTTACTGAAGCTTGCCGGACTTTCCATTTCTATGCATCCGTTTTTCTTCAAATTTCCAGGTTAATGTTGGTACTGTGAGAATTGGTGTTAACAGTGTGCCTGACATGAGTATTGGGGTTGTCGCCAGCTTACCATGGCACTGTGAGAATAGGTGCAGTCAAATTTTATGACTTCCAGAGCTGTGTATTTAAGACATACTATATGTCAACCAAAACAGTGTCTTTATGTCAAGCAAAGGAAAGTGATACTTACATAAACAGTTGGAAAGTCAAGAGGCTCTGTGGATGTTGAGAGAACAAAAGGATGCTTCCATAAACTTGTGCTATAAGATAGAAACCTCAGGTACTTTATGTTCCTCTTTTGACTTTTCTGGGGGGTGCAGGATTTTGGCTGAGGCTAGGATGACCTTCATGTGGTGTTTCAAGGGAAGAACAGTGAGCAGGTGTCTGTCCTGGACCGCTGTGCTGCCTTCTCGTCTGTGCAACCAGAGGGCTTTGCCCCTCAGGAGAGGCAAGGTGGGCTCTTTCAGCAAACTGGCACTGCTTGAGGAAAACAGGCACGTTTCAGTGTTTAGCAGGTATCATTCTGTTGTTTATGGCTTTTAGCACCTGTTAGAAAGCAACAATTACTCTCTTTTTCCTTTGATAGTGTATAGCCTAGCTTGCCTATTAATTTGTAATGTGCTTTCCTAATATAGCTTAGGAAACTTTATAAATTATTGTTCATGCTAGATAAGACAATGCAACAAGTTGTATTTATATAGGCTAAGTTAAAACACTGGAGCAATTAAACTCCTACTCATCACATAATGTGTTTTTCCTCTCTTGTAGTGCCAAAAAAAAAGGTGCTTGAAAGTATCAAGAGATGTGCTCATTTTCTCTGAGCTAATGGAACTTGCCTGCTGCTATTTTGGAATACACAATCATTATGTATTCTTAGATGTATCTATATTTAAAGCCCAAAGCAGATGTTGGATGTTGAGGCAATTTGTGGAAACTTCTTTGTCAAGTCTGATTGATTTATTTATTTATTCCGCCCTGCCATGCCCCACGCCCCCAAACCCCCCCCCCCCTCGTTCATTTGTGGGAAGAGGTTGCTTTCAGAAGAAAATGCTCTAATAGTTAGAGGTTAATTGCCGTTCATTGAAATTGTGTTTTTGAAGAAGGATGTGCAAAATCTGTTAATAAGT
The DNA here is from genome assembly GCA_013401275.1 of Pandion haliaetus. Lineage (NCBI taxonomy): Eukaryota > Metazoa > Chordata > Aves > Accipitriformes > Pandionidae > Pandion > Pandion haliaetus. The sequence goes on along the minus strand of VYZV01017210.1, from coordinate 15,054 downwards.
TTATTAAAGTTTTCCATTAGATGATGTAGTTTAAATGGTTCAGTAGATATTCTATGTTTTTCAATGCATATTATGGTTAGAAAACAGTATTGTTATCAACAAAATTGTTTTTGCGTTTAACTTGGGAAAAAAATTGGAAAAATTGATGGATGATACTATCTAAAAATCCTTAAAGTAATTTTTAGCAGATTCACACAGATAAATTCTTTGAATTATGTAGCTGTCAGAATATAACAAATGGATGCGTTTGAGGGATGCTAGTGTGCACACATGTATATGCAAATATAAGTGTATGTCTGTACATTCTCCCTAGGGTTTATTCTACCACGTACCTCAAAGGTGGTGTGCTGTTTCTTTCAGTGAATTAGAATCAAGGCCCTCTATGTATAGTCAGATATATATAAAACAATAACTTTAATGGGTTTTGGCCACATTGCAGACATTCCAAAGTTTACTTCATTTGTGTTTTCCAGATCCCTTCATGCCAGAGAGATAAAGCCAAAAAGGAGAAAACAAATTTTTTATGATTTCACTCCTACAATGCTTGGTCCCAAAATGAGCCAAAGGAGTATTTCTTATGACTTATTTTCCTTTTCCCAACAAACCCAGATGGCTGTCTCTGTTTTGGGGGGCTTTTTCCTCCCATTAACTCAAAAATAAGTGCATCTCATGACACTTTCAAACACCTTTTTTTTCTCCTTCTTTTTTTTTTTTTTTCGTTGGGGAGGTGGTAATTCACTAAACTGTTATAATGAAGTTTAGCAAAAGCATATCCTGTGATGTTGGCAGAGACATGGTTGCAATAAAACTAATACAACTGAAAGGAGGAACTATCGGTACATGTGAAAGGTGTCTTCTGCCTGGGAAAACCTTTCCTTTCCTTTCAAATTACTCTTAACTGTCTAATGAAGTGCTTTCACAGTGAAAAAAGGCTATTTCCAGTGTGTTCCTCTCTGCAGATGAAATTGGAACAGACACAGCAGAATTGACCTGCACTGTAGTAAAATTTGCTTAAACAGGATTTGGGGTAGATTTACTGAACGTTTTGGTCTTATAAGGCATTGTGACAAATTTAATGAATTTCAGGAGCTCCAGTCCTGTTCATCTACTTTTTCTTTCTGTCCCTAGATGGAGGGGTTTTGTGATGTGACTCAGGAGATAAATGTAGGAGTGTAACTTTGCAAAGCAAGCCTGGGAGGGAGGGTCATTTTGTCTGCTTGATCTAGGAGACTTCCCCCCTCCTCTACCCCCCTGCTTTCATTTTGGATCAATCCGAGTGAGGTCCCTAATTTGGCAAAGATGCTTCATCATTGCAGCTTAATCTGGCAAATCACCTCCAGAGGTCTGAAAGTGCATCTGCTTGTGAATGGTTGATTAGTTGATGCCAGCAGAGCCAGAAAGACAGGTTAGTCTGATGCAGCTGTCTTTGCTGGGATCTTCTTCCTGTCCACTTTGTCTTTTTGGGAGGCACAGCAAGGGCTTAGCTGTGTCTCGCAGCTTTTGTGTGGCACGGCAGCAAGGAAAGCTCCAGTGCCTACAGTAATGTGCCTTTGACTTCTGCTTGAGGTCTCTGCCACGAGAGGGGTCATAACCACCTGGAAATTGGACTTCCCATCTGCAACTGTGTATGTCACTGCTGCTGTGTTGCATGTGCCTGGGGTCCTGAGCTCAAGGCCCCTTTTCTGAGATTTTCCAAGCACCAGTGTAAGCCCCTGTCTTTAATGCAGAGTTGCAGTCTAGGAACTGACTTTTAAATGGATCTGTTCTGTACACAAATCTAAAAGACAAATAAGTTTCCCAACATACCATTTAATTTAAAAACCGCAAGAAAACACTACTTCAAGTTAGCTAGTTTCCCTTATGGAAACCCCAGAGAAACAACACTAGTAGTTTCTTTAACCAGACCTTCCAGGTCCTCATACCCTCAATCAGAAAGCCTTATTAATATTTTCTTTTTTTAAAAGGTGAGTGCTGAGGTGTTATGGGTTTGTGTGGCGTGGTTTTCTTTGGTAGTGGGGGAGGGGGCTGCAGAGGTGGCCCCTTTAAGAAGCTGCTGGAAGCTTCCCTGGCGCCAAAATGTTGGACCCGCCTCTGGGAGGGGAGTGACGGTGGTAGCGCCTCTGGGAGAACATATTTAAGAAGGGGAACCGGCAGTG
>VYZV01017209.1:40072-50615 GCA_013401275.1 Pandion haliaetus | reverse complement strand
GCTCGTCCAGTAGAAATGGAAGTCTTAAGTTGTGCAACCTCATCTTGTAAATAAAAATGGAGAGGGTAAATGGCTGGTGGTTGTTCTTTTCCTCTGTTCAGAGAACGCAGCTGAAAATAAGGGGAAATTCAGGGAGTAGCAGCCACATGAAAGAAAACATTGAGCATTCACAGAGCAGTAACCATTAAGGTGTGCAGAATTATCACTCTGTTTTAGGTAAGGAGGGAGTATAAATACAAGGAGTATTCTTCAGGAACAGTGCACAGTTGAACAACTTACATGTAAGACATTTATCCTGTTCTTGGCATCTTGAGAGAAGAATAATCTGAGGTATTGCATATTTCCATGGAATTCAGTAACTGAAGACTCTTAAATATGGAATAAGAATTTGTAGGGTAAACAAGGAGGGTTCCTGGAGGATAGATCACTCAGTAGCTGTTGCACAGCATAGTGGCTGTTAGTCTTTCTCATTCTGAGTTTTCATTTTTTAAAAAATCTTGACCAGTCATTTATCCCTGTCACCTTGAGACATCATCTGTCTGAAGACCTGCATGAATATAATTTGATTCTCAGTTTATGCTCAAACTAGGTATTTCCTACTCTCCTCAGCATGTACAGAAGCCCTAGAGAGGAGCAGTACACTTCTTGTTGGAACCTAGCAGTGAGGAAGCAGTGGCTGATTGCAGGACTGGGCTGCTACTTGCACACTTACATGCTGTGGACCAGGAGAGCTAATGGTGGTATGTGGAGGTAATGCTGCTTGGCACCTGGTGACAAGAGCATCTGTTGTCTGAGGAGAAGAGTGGAGTGATAGATTACAACTTCAATAATCTGAGGCATCCTTCCTCCTTGTTGCCTTAATGCTTGGCCTCTGTTCTTCAACATAGTGTTTTAGGATGTCTCTTTACAATGGCTGTAATGGTTTAGCAGATTCAAAAATGTACTGTTGTCTGTTCAAGTTATTAAAGATGTTGCAGATAATCCTTCACTCAAGAAAATGCAAAATGGTGATAATAAGGACCTTTATGTCTTGGTCTTACATCTGTGAACAAAAATGTCCAATGTATGTTGCTTCTCAGTGAACTTCTTTTCTTCCTTACCACCAAAGACATTGTTCAGATGTGATGCCTGGAGATGGAGGACACCTGCTCCAGTTGGTGGGGAGTCTCCTCTGTCCTCTGTGTTCTGTTGTCTTCTTGGCCCGGGTTAAGAGATACCGGCTGCATGGTTAACACTTGCCCCTACTTACTTAAAACCTGTTGTGGTAATTGCAGAAGATTTCTCTCTCTTGTGGCTGATCTGCTGTCCCCTAATTTGTATCAGAAGAACTAAAGGTCTTATGGGTCTGACTAATTCAGGATCTTAGAGAAATTTTTTTTATTGCCCTGAATGTGCAAAAATCTAGTTGAGTCCCTTTACCCCTGTCTTTAAACTGTTACTGAGGCACAACTGTATTGCAAGCACTAAAACTTTCATTTTAGGAAAGTCTTTGGTTTTTAGAAACTTGCAGCAGGGTGGCTAAGGTGGCCAGCTATCAGAATAAATAATTATTTTGCAGGTGAAACTTGTGCCTAAAGGTAAAGAAGAGAGCTGAGCTTTTTGTTTCCTTTGCTAACCATTATGTGGGATTCGAGAGTTTATGGGGAAGATCTAGAAATGTGCTGAATCCCCTGCATAGGGGTGTGTTTTGAATAAGTTGAGTGCTGATATCCTGATTTTTAAATTGGCAAAATTAGTGTTTGCTGCTTAAGTCCACCCTGTGCTTACAGGTCCTGTGAATCCATGCTCTGAACAATTTGTTTTTCTAGGAATTTGCATTTACCCTGCCTTAACTCAGATTTCGTGCCACTGAGCTTGTGCAGATATTTTAAAAACATGGTAGCTGAGGTTCTCCCAAATACCAATGCATGCGTATTTATGATGTGTCTGTTTTATTGGTGCGGACAGAATAGATAAATGTCATGAGTTTGAATATGTCTGCATGGCACAGTGAATGCTTGCTGACATGTCTGAGTGGGCACTCACTTGTGGAGGCAGTTTAATTATATCAACATACTGATTGTACCAGGTGGATATGTAGGACTTTACAGTTTAGAATTAGCCTGATTGACTCTGCAGAGGGTGGCACGGTGTTGTAGACATAGCACTAAGTCTGGCAGAGCTAGGAATTCAATCTGAATCTCTTGGATTTCAGGCCAGTGTCCAAATCAGTGTAATTTTTTCATTTTTTGTTTTTTTAACTCTTTGGCTCCTGTGATAGCAACCAGGAGATTCATTCATGATCAGAGTTCATCCAGTTAGGCCTTTACAGGCACTTCAGTGTTGATCTATTAACCTTTACAGCCAGTGGAAAGACTCAGTGTCTCACATTTTTTATTAGAAGTGGATCAGATCCTTACTGAGATTAAGTGCTCTTTCTGAGAGGTTGCAGTTACGGATGGTAGTAGAGTTGTGGGAAGTAGTAGTGAGGAATTCTGCAGAGTGGCTAAACAGCGAAGTACGTTAAAGAGTGCGTACAGTATAAGGGGCTATTATCATGTCTTGAGGGGATATGGGAAGTGAGTGTGCCAACATCCATATAACATGTGTTGTCTTAAAATTGTTTCAGCATACTGGTCTTGATATTTTCTCTTTCAGTGTAGTACTACTAGTCAAGGCCTGTATTTTTTAGATCATTATAAAGCTGCGTGGTGGGATAATGTTGGAGAGGGAGAAATCCATGCGTTCAAGCTAGCTTTGTAACTGTGAGTGTTTACGGCAATATTGCATTACTTGCTTCCTAGCTATGGAACTGCTGTGAGCATCATACCATACCTAAGCTATAATACATAGCTTAAAGTCACTACTGGTCATTATCTGGTAGTTAATGCCTGAGGAAACTATGCATTATTGCTATTATGAATTGTTTTTTTACCGTTTTCAGTTTCCTATTTTACTGAATAGCTGCTGACAACACCCGCTGAGTCTGTCCAAGGTGGGTTACAATGGTTGACACAGAGGACAATTTTATGGCTTTGTTGTATAGGCGTATGTTTTAGAAGAATGTACGTATATCTACTGCATTATTGATTTGTGTATTGCAAAAAAGTTCAAGCATAATAAGTTTTGCATTATGTTACAACTTTAACTACTGATGCACTTTTTAGAAGTATCTTAAGATAGAAAAGAGTAATTTAAACTAATTATTTTGAGCTGTTTTTAGCAATTAGTTATTTGTGATTCTCAGTGATAGTCATATGAAATTTGCATAGTACCAAAAGCTCTATATGAAAATAAAGTATTTTAAAGCTGTGATTTCATTTTTCATAGTTACGTAACTCCTTTTCCATAAGTATTGTACATTTAGTTTATCAGATTCTCAAAATTTGTTTCTGGAAGTTACTTATCTCTGTTCTAGAGTTTTAAAACTGCAAGCAATATAATGTGTTGAAATTTGCCTGTTTATTATATATTCTAATTTTCTATGTGAAAGCATTACTCACAAAATAGAGATAAGGGAAAAATGGAAGAACATGATTTGCTTCTAGATGTGAATTCTTTTTCCCCTCAAGGTATAGGTGCGAAATGACAGATACTCAGACGAACAGTGGATAAAAAGGTCTTAATATTAAAAACACAAAATATACCTGTGACAGAAAAGATACCTTACGAACATAGTCTCTTGGATTCTCATCCTCACTTTAATTTGCCACCTTGAATTAATATTTTAACTTAATAAGATCTGCAAGGGAGTTGTGTAGTGATTTTCAATTGTCTTCATGTACTGCAGTGCTGCTGTATAGAAAGCTATATTAATGTTTATAACAGGCAATTTTGTCAGGAACTACTGTATAATATAAATCTGCATTAATTATTGCCCTTGTTAAAAGTGTAACAATAAAACATCGTATATCTCCGTCTGTTTGTTTACGTATCTATTAGACAGCTGGTGACTAAGGCCGGATGGCTCTGTATGTGTGTGAAATAAGAAGCCAAAGTCCAAACACATACTCAGCTTTATTACTAAGTAAAGGACAGTGGGAGACTTAGATGAACCATAGCATATGAAAGGCTTTGCTCTCACTACAAAAGAAGAGCAATTTCATGATGTTTATCCATGTGGTCCAGCTATTGCATAATAGCCCCAGCTAGCAATAGTACACGTAATTATGATACATCTCTCATAATCTCTATTATCTTAATACATTTTTCTTCCACAAGAGAAATTAGATGCATAGTGCTCTGTGGCTCACGATTTTGCCATCTTAAGGAGATGCTTAGTATTTGAGTGATGGTTGAATCACCTCTTTTATACTTAAGTACATAATCCCAAGAAGGTTTAAATCAATGTGTTAATTGGTAAGCGATAGTGTAATTATATGTATAATCATGGAAATTTTGAATCCAGATTATTTACTTGCTCTCAGGAAATTAATCTACAGAGGTCATATATTAGATTGCTTGTTTATTAAGTGGAACCCCTGTAGTTACAAAGTACTGATTGGCTATAAGCTGAATGAAGCATTCTTATAGCTGTATCCAGCAGGTGTCAACAGTTCAAATCTTTGAGTGCGTATTGATCCAGATTCAAACAGTTCATTAATCTAAGCACACATTATATAGATTTTTCAATGCAATTTTGAAAGAGTTGAAAAATTATATTGAATGATGAGAGATGATACTCAAATTATGTTTTTATGGCAAATCTCCCTTGCGCTTGTGACATAGTCAGATGGGGTTGGGTGCTAAAACTGACACTGTGTCTTGATTTTTATTTTCAGATGTACTTTTCTGGCTTGAGAGTAGCTTCAGTGGGTAAAGTAGTCTTTGTGTGCTGGCAATCCAAACCATCTATTTTTCTAGCATCAGGTTTGTCACATGCAGCCCCTGCTTCCATTTCATTTGCTTGCATGGAAGTAGTGTTGGTACCCTTTAAGAATCCCAGAGACATCCAGATAGGCCTTGTTTTATTTCTTCTCCTTTGTCCTGATCCTGGAATCTCCTGGCAAGGCCATTCAGCACAGGTTTAAATGGGATGGCTCTAATGAAATAATCTGAACACCTTGAACCTCTTAAGCTGAAGTCTGTGCTGAGGTGCTTTGTTTCATGGGGAAAAATGTCATGGAGAGCCTGCTAGGAGATGCAGTCAAAGGTATTTGGCTGGATTTTCCCCTCATTCACATTGGTGTACCTGAGAGCAGAAATCAGCTGGTCATTCAGATCACTTGTCAAATACCTTTTTTCTCACATACGAGGTTAGTAAGAGAAATAGTGTTTCTCTTCCGTGAGGAATTCTGACAGAGCTCTATCAGTTGGTGCATCTATAGGCTTTTAGTTTGGCAATTATAAGATTTTACTCCATTTCTCTTCTCTGCTAATTGCTAGTATCTTTGTTGAAGTAAAGAACAAAGAAAAGAAAGAAAAAGAGATGCTTCTGTTGTTATTAGTGAGACAAAAAAGAGGGGAAGATTGTTCAATTTTAAGGGAAAAAAAGCAATATATAGAAACAGATCAAGGTTTTCAGGAGTTACTATATTTTTCCCTAAGCTAAAGATACACTTCAGTCCTGCTGACCAATTTTGATTAGATTGCTGTAATACCTAGTACCGTGTATTAGGATAGCGGGTATGCCTCCTTAATAATTTACAAATGATAAGGTTTTTTTATTCTTTCATTTTTGTGACTCCTTGCAGTTCCCACATTTTTTTTTTTGGCAATATTATGGAAGTTATGATACCTCTCTGAGACACTTGCAATTCATATAATATGAATTGCAAAGCTGCGAAGAAGGTAACAATTGTGTAATAGTGTTGTAGATCTGATGCAATAAAGGTACTGTACAAAATCTGACCCAATTATCTTACAGTTTATGCTCCTTTTATACTGACAATGGTATTGTTATTTCCTAGTACTAATAACTAACTTTATGTTATGTTTTATTTCATAAAGTACAACTTGTATTGTACAGCTTGTATATCTAATAAAAAATGCAAAATTGCAATAAAGCTTATAAAATACTGGATAGGAATTTTTCAGAAGAGTTGACATGCCTGTCAAGATAATGCTGATAGAATTTCATACATCTGCAGTAGGACACAAAATTAATTACTAAAGAATCTGACATTGTTAGTCCTTTTTATTCAGTTATATGATAGCTTCAGTGCTCTGAAAAAAAAAAATCAAAGCAGAATTTAAAACTGTTCTCAGAATGGCAGGTTTTCATCTAGAAATGTTAATGTATGTTAAACTTTAATTAAAAAGAATGCATATCATATCTTAACCTTTTTTTAAAACAGCATAATTAACTATGGTACAGATCCTGTTCAAAGGTATATTATTTTATTGAAAGATTCTATTTTAATGTAAAGGATTTGTGGTTTTCAGCAAATTATTGTCGTCTTGTAATTTTGGAGGTCCAGGCATACACACAGGGGTGCAATCGGCAATCTTCCGTAAAGTCCAAGGGTGTAATTCAGTCACAAAGATTGGTGACATTTCCAACATGAAATATAGATTGAGCACTTCATACAAATATAAAATACCAAGGTCCCTTTGTAACCTTTATGTTTTTAAAAATACTTTATTCAGATATCACTACACTGTTGGAGCATGGGTGTGTGTAAATTGCCGAGTTCGAAGACCCATCTTTTGCATGCAGGCTGCCTTTACTGTGCCACTCCTGATTTCTGCGGATGCTTGCATGGAGATAACGTCTCCTTTCTTCTTCTTTCATCCTGAACGGAAGCCATTCAGGATGTCACAAGCAGAAGTAACTTAGAGCAATAGTGATGTGTTGGAGGATGGGCACTTGGCGCCCAGATGTGTTGCGTCCCCACGCAGCTGGCGTGCGGAGCCCGCGGTGGCACTGAGCACTAGGTGTCACTGTTCCTCCACGGTGGAACAGCCGCCTGTGCATTTTTTGGGCTGGGAGTGTAAAATAGCTGTAGGTGGCAAAGTTTTGTAAATTTAGTTTGTGTAGTGCCACTTTAGATCATATAGTCATGAACTTTGAGAAAAACAGCAGCTGGATTACTAAGGATTTTCTCATGTAATTTGAACATCAAGCATATAGTTGAGGGAGAGGCATCAGCAAGCCCTTTTTAGCTGGATTGGTGTGAACCAATTGGTGTGGTCTGCTGTTTCTGAACCACACACAGGAAAGAAAGCAGTTTGCTGATATCCATTTTATTTATCAGCAAAGGGATGCCTTTATTTTGTAGGCACTTGCTGGAAGAACTGGATGAAAACTTTACTACAACTTCATATGTGAAGGTGATTAGGTAGTATATGCTGTAATTTCTTTCTTGTCACTCACTAAAGCTCTCTCTTTTTTTCTTTTAAAATAACTAAATACAGGTTTGACTGTTGTTTAAGCTGAAAATAACCGCCAAAGGTAAGAAATAAAGGGGAAGACACAGGGCCAGCACTGCCAATCTGCTTTTATGCCTGCATTTAGACCAAGATTTTTTTGAGGAGAAGTACCAGTGACAAAAGTGAGTACGGAAGCTGGCCATTGGTGCTGCATATATTAAATTAAAAGCTTAGGAATAGCCTCAATAACCTACAAAATCAGTCTTGGTGTGGATGCCTCTCTCTGTATATTTAGAAGGTATTTTCTCCAGGTCTGTCCTTCCTTCCATCAGGAGAGGATTTCTACCAGGAGGGAGTTCTTCAGTCTGGAAGTAAAGATGTAGCTCTTAACATCCAGTGGATAGTAGCTGAAGTTAGAAAACTGTAACTATTTGTGCCATATTTTACCTATCAATTTATGAGCAAATTAATTACATCATCATGTAGTGACTCCTGTGTCAGCTGACATCTTTAAATCAAGACAAAATGTTTTTCTAAAAGATACCCTGCAAGTAACTTAGAAGGTATGGCCTTTGTGCAGGAGTTACAAGGTGAATTTTTGTGGACTCTCTATTACATGAGACCTAAGGCTTTGAATTGGTCTCATGACTTCACCTCCAGGTTATGTTAGATGGGTGTACTGGTGTGTGACCTCTGTTTTTTTCCTTTGCTTCTGAGCAGAAAATCTCAGATTGTCTCCTGGCAGGATAGGAAAGACTGAAAATTATTCATCTAATGTGGATGAAGTTTCGGTCATTTTTATGGTGTTTGTCTTCAGAAGAGTAATACTCCATAAATAAAATCTGGTTTGTTGTTTACTGTCCCAATGAGTTGTGTACAACAGCTACTTCATTTGCAAGAATTTTTTTTTAGTGTTGAATTTGGCAAACGAAACCTGGACTTGTTCTTTTTAACATTTCTTCCCAGTTACTAAGGGTGTTGAGCAGACAGATCCATTCAGTACATTGTGGGCTTGCATAGAGGTAACTGATTTTGACGTAGCAAGCAGTTCTGGTGGTGACCTAAAAGTTGAAATGAATTGAATTCACTCAGCTAGGTAAGCTTTTTAGAGCTCAGAGGAGCAAAAGGCAAGTGAAAACATTTTATTGTTAACATCACAGACAGGACTGGATAGTCACAGGACTGTGGTAAAGTAATGTTATTCATGTGTAGAAGTGCATCTTCAAGCAGTAAGGATGTAGGTGACAAAACTTAGTTAATTAAAAGTACAGGTTATGCAGCTCAGTAGGTCTCCATTTGACAGTTAATGATTGCTACAGGGATCCTGTTATAAACTAGAATGGGGGCTGCATTCCCTGTGGACATTTTTGGAAATAAATGTACTATGTTCTATCCAATTAAATCAGACCAACAGACCCTCTCTAAGTTTAGCCTTTTTATCTAAGGTCTTACTATGTTACAAATTGTATATATAGAGTTTATCCATTGATCACTGAATTTCGGTCCACTGGGGGTTGGAGTGATCTCTTCTCCATGCTGCTAACACTCTGTTAGAGGAAGAGCAGTCTCAACACGTAAACTAAATGCTGCAATGCCAGAACCTGGAAATGGACTAGACCTCTCAGAGGAGGTATAGAGAAACTTCTGTTGTACCCATGTAGTTTAAACTCAAAGGTGATTGTGGTGTGGCCACCCATGCCACTATTTCACTGGTAAAGCCAGCTACTGTCCTGTGTGAAATGGGGATGCCCATTCTGTGAGCTGCATTGCTAAAATCTTCAAATGGCTGAGATCCATAAGATGTCTATCAATGGAACCAACAAAACTAGCTTTATCAGTCTCACCCAGCCTCGTTTCCTCCCATAGCTAGCATGTTGGTTGCTCAGTGGCCCTTGCAGCAGCATAGAACTCCATACCGAAGTCACAATTAAAAAAACACTTACAATGCCTATAACTTGGTAGTCACAGGTAAGCTGTTAATGTTGCAGCCATGCTTTATCTGGAAAGGGCATCATGTATATCCTTTTGCAAGATGATGTAGCTTAATGACGTGATTCATTCTCTCATCCCTACATAGAGAACTGTAGGTTTGGGGCAATATTAGAAGCAAAGAATGAGTTTTTAAGAGTACGCTTTGGACCTCAGTCTTGGGCCCCAACTTTCAAGCCTGGTGAAGTGCAGACTTCAACTTAATAGGGTGAGAAGTGTTATAATTTTCTGCCCTATCTCTGTAAATAGACAAATTTTGTTGTGATAATTTTAAGTAGTGTAAGTCAGGGTAGGGTTGTTAAAGGAGCATGGATCCTGCAGAAGCTTTTTTCTTTTGCGGCTGGACTTTGAAAAAGTAGAAGGGAACATCTGTGTGGATTCCTCTAGCCTGCAGTGGTTCCTTTGGCATCAGCAGATTCTGGGTTCAGAATCTCTCGCTTCTTCCATGTGGGTGACTCCTGCTCCATGCTTCCTGAGTGACCTGACTTTAGCTGAGCTGACATACGGCACTTTTTCTCTTGCACAAAGGTTTTTTTTCCCATTTGGAGACCTAAGGGTCAGAAGGAAAGAGGAGTGTAGTGTTCCAAGCGTGCAGAATAAAATACTGCTGCTACTTATGTGTTGCAAGAGTGGCTAGGAACCACTGAGCAGTGAGATAACAATCCAGGGACCAACTTCACTCAAGCACTTGCATTTTATTTAACATTTATTTAAATAGTGATACTCTTTGATTGTTAAATTAGCATTAAAGCAGGCTGGAAACTGGTTTACAGTCTCTGGAAAGGAGCCACACATCATCAGTGTCATAAATTATGTCCTTTTTTACCAAGATATTGGCTGCCAGCTGAAAGGTTAGAAATAACTTATTTTATTTTCAAATGCAATTTGCAGCTTATCCACGGAGAGAAATGAGCAAAATGAATGCAGCTGTCTTTTAGATTAACCCCACAGCGTCGTCAGGCTTGGAGTTCCCAGAGAAGCACAATGCATTCAGTATTAGTCCTACACAACACAACAGGAAACCCCACCTCTTCATGGCATCTGAGAGCTAGGGGTGGAGGTACGTGTGCCTGTATCTGCAGAAAGCCCAAGTTGTCAGCCAGAAGAAAGAAATGGAATAACTCTCAGGACATCAGTTCAACAGTAGAGTGATGTGTTTAGGTGATGCAAACACAGTTTAATGATATAAGAGAGGGGCATGATTTTTAAACCCTTTTTTTAGTGCTGATGAGCAACATCAAATTTTATTTCTCTGGTAAGGTGT
>VYZV01017209.1:4293-37775 GCA_013401275.1 Pandion haliaetus | reverse complement strand
TTGTTTAATTTTCAAATCCATCACTCAAGCCAAGACGGTTTGCAGTGCATGTGACATAGCAGAAGAAGGATTACTGTACGTGTGAAGCATGAGGACAAAGATCACTGAGGAAATACTAGAGTCAGATGTAGCTGGGAATCATCGTTTTGTGCATAGGAGGTGTTATTTATTTACAGTATAACTCCCTTTGATTTGACAATGAGACTGGGTCCTACATTAAGCATGCAAGTTAAGTCTGAAATACAATCTATGTGGCATAGATGCATGGTTTGGATTTTTTTTTTTTCCACACAGCTGCATCATTAGTAACAGTGATATTTTATGTGTAGAACTGCAGTGGTCGTTTACTTCTTAAAATACCTTCTGTAGCATGTGCCTTTTTAATGTTCAAAGAAAACTCATGCAGTATCTGCTATCTTGATGTCTTGTGACCTGGGAGCAGGGGTTATAGTATAAAAACAGCAAGCAGAAACTGGAGCCTTGCAGTGAGAATGTGCAGTTCATTTCAAGTCCAGTTGGATGAGTCACTGTTGAATTTTTTTTTTTTTTAATAAGTTCCCTTATTGCTGCAGATTTTTAAAGGGAAAATACAAAATCATACAGTCACTGCTGAAACAATTTCCCTGCATCTTAGTGGTATATTCCTTATGCTTAGGAAATCAATGTCAGTGATGTAATGGGAGTTTCTACATCATACTGGTATGTCATTCACATGAAGAGAGCATTGTGGGAGCTGGTGAGATTGATGTTCTCTCCAAGAATAGCACTGATTATAGAACAGATTTTCCCATATACAGAGCCATTTTTAATTCACTGCCTACTGCAGCTGCCAGCCTGCGGAGATAATTCCTTCTAGCAGAATAGCTCTAGATTATTATAGGGAAATCAAATTTGCATAAAAGCATTTTATCTCTCCCCTTTTTTTCATGTCAAAGTTACCAAACATTCACTGTCAGTTACTTTTTTGTGTGTAGGCAGAACTTTGTTAGAATTACATCTTAAGTAAATTTTGTTAAGATCTTTCCAACTCTTTGTTGTTTTATGTATTTTACAATTAATACTAAACAGCTACAAATAATTATTGTTAGAGAACAAGCAAGCTTTTTAAAAAAGAAAAAGAAACCTAAAAACTAAGAGCTTTTTTTGCCCACCTTGAGGAGCCCAAGTAGCTCCATTCATATCTACTTAATTACATGGTCCCTGTGACCTGGGCAAATCTTGCGGATGGGTCCCTGTGGTTTGAAAGTGATGTAACGAACTACTGCTCAAAGTGCTGTGCAAATCTGAGTAGGTATTGTCATTTACTGATGGGGAAACAGAGGCACAGGTAAGTTAAATGACTTGCTTAGGGTTACAAACTGATAGCAGAATAGACTTACAGTCTCCTGAATTGCAAGTGGCTGCCCATGTGCTTGGACCGTTCTCCACATCGTTATGTTCTATAGCACTCATTCAAACAGATTTTTGAGGTTCAACAGTGAGAATTAAGTTTATTGTTTTTCGTGATATTTTTAATTCACTTTTATACTTAACACAGCTAAGTGCAGTAGCACTTACAGTACTTACAGTAGAATCTGTATACAAGCTGCTTTGTCAAAGGTCAAGGAAAACATTGTGGTGAGGTCTTAGGGCAGAGAAAGAAATTTTCCTCCCATTTTGAAATCTGGGGTTGAAATTTTTCTTAATTTGTCTTTGCTTCAGCCTTGTTCCTAGGTCAATGGAGTACCATTTAAAAGTATTAATGAAATTTGTCTCCTCGTCTGTTAAGATCTGTAGTGTGACTTGCAGAATTCTAAAACTGTACTGCAGAAGCTATATATTTAAAGGAAACACCAAGGCATCATTCAGTTGCCTGAACTGAGGTGGCTAACACCATTTGATACACTCTACGACAGCCTCTACCTGCTAGTCCAGAAGGGTGCAGGCATCCCATAGATACTGTGTTGGATCCAGCCTTGCATAGATGCTATCAGATACCTTTGCTTAGGCAACTGAACTGAGATCCCAGATTGACTGCAGAGCTAAATATTTTTTTAAAAAAGCAAACCTAACAGCAAGAATGTGGCCTAACACACTGACCATGAAGGTAAGATTGTGGCTCATATCTGTGTGAAAGCAGTCGGAAGACCATTCAGTACACTAGGCTAGTTTCAGATTCAGAATTTGCTGCCTTATTCCTTTGAAAATTCTTCAAAGAGGAACGCTAGGTATGAATATGCAGTTAAGACCCTGGCCACACCTGGGAATTGCTTGGTATGACAGAGAAGAGAGGCTCTATGGGAATTGATTTCTATCCTTTACATTGTTCAAGTCCAGTCCTTAGGTAGATTGGAGGCATCTGGAGCTTAAGCTTGCCTGGCAATGGGCCAGTGGGACCTTTTACCAATTAAAAGCAGCTGAAGTGCTGAATGCTCCAGGAAGGTCCTCTGTGATCTCCTAGCACGTGCTCTGTAGGAGGTCTCAGTGGTTTGGGTTGGAGTGGCTGGGAGTGAAATGAGTATTTATGTTGATAGTTATGAGGTCATNCCATGCCTCTTCTGGCTTCATTGATTTCAGTAGATGGGGCTTGTAGAGGTCTTGGCTACTCTGTGCACTATCAGCAGTAGAAATTATGGTTTCCCTTAACAATGTGCAGAGTTATATTTTCCCCAGGAACTGTGATAGCCTGCTTAAAGTGCTGTGCTCCCTTTGCTATCAGCTGCTAACGCAGAGTTTATGGTTGTAACAGGCAAAATGACTTTGGAGGATTGTGCTGTAACCTGATAGTTTTTCCCCTACCCTCAGCGTTATAACATGATTTGGTCTTGCCTGTGGACGGAAGTAAATCATATTTTACCCTCACTGCTAAATTGTATTATGGTCCTGACCTTTATAGGTGAGACAAAACTGCATTATAATGTGGTTATAGGACTGCTGTGTTATACAGGGAAAACATGGTTATGTGAGGGTCTCATGGGAGTGTCCTAAACCAGAAGATAATCAGGAGTTTGGATAACCAGGAATTTCACTGCTGAAGCTGGCGGACAAACGTGAATGCAGTAAATATGCATTAAAATGTAACATAATATTCAATGTGATGAAATGCGTGAGTGGAGCAGGCCCTCAGCTGCTGTGAGTTGTCATGACACTGAAGTGAAGCTATGACAACCAACACCATCTGGGATCTTCCTGTCTTCCCAGATTGGCCCTCCAGTGTGTTTTTCCTAGTATGACTCCTTCTAAAAATAGAAAAATTAGAAAAGTCAAGCCAACAGGCAATATAAGGTCCCATTAGACAGAAAAGTGGAGGTAAAAAAAGTCCTGCTAACAACAGTTGGGGTGGGTATGTGATTGTAGTATGTTAGTTGAAATGCCGTTTTTGTATGCCATGGTTTCAAGCAAGGCAGTAGAGAAAATGTATACCACTGTAAAATTCCCTGAAGATCATAGCTGATACGTGGCACTTCCTTCTGAATGACCCATTCTGTTGATTCTGTCTGAAAGGGTGGTCACAGGTGCCTTGCAGAGACCACAGGTGGCCACACTCGCTGCCTCTGTGTAGGAGCACCGAGTGCAGACGCTTCTCTGAGCAGCCTTGGTGACCCCTTGTCACAGGAAACACAGTCGATGGGAGGCAGTGTGGGGGCTGGACTGGGAACACAGGTCTGTTCTCTTTCTCTGATTTTCTCCAGGAGTCTGAGTGAGACCTTCAAATCCAGGTGCGCACCTCCAGACCCTGATAATTCACAGCTAAAGATTGGTTTACCTTGAGCATTTCTTGCACCTTGTATCTAAGGGTAAGCCTTCACTTTATATGATGTGGAGCTGTGTGAAGCACTCTGCAGGATGTTGTGATGATTGCTTACCTGATGTATTCAAGTTACTAAATGATGTCTAAAATTAATTGGAATGCTCACAGCATCTTCAGGGATAAGGGTTTAACAGTGTGCAGACCTTAAACTGTTTGCACAGTTGTGCCTTACAGAAAGGATGTGTAATGTTAGCAAATATCTTCACATTCCTTTTACAGACAGCTTCCATCTTCCTGCAGCATAAGCCTCACAATGGGTACCGCCATCTTTCAGTCTTTTAAGGATTGCATGTCACTGGGAGCATGTAAAAGTGTGCGTATACGTGTGTTAGTGTATGTTTAGCTGTATATGTGTGTGTATATATAGAGAAAGAGAATGTTTTTTTTGTGTGTATACCTATAGTACTATTTATATAGTACAACTGGATTTCAGATTTTACTTAAAAGGAAAAAAAGTAATTCTTTATGCCAAGGAATTCTCTTGCTCAGCCCTCACCCCTACGAGCATTTCTACTCTGATGGGTTTCCCTTTCACTGGTGCTGAGTATACAAGTGGATGAAAAGGTGGTTTCATGGGCCCACAAAAGAAGTGTATTTCATTTTTAGTGTATGCTACGGATTGGACATTGGTATCCAGTTCTGGCTTTCTCCTTCATAACAAAGAGGGATGGAGGCATTTTGCTAACACTGAAGTTTAGTTTCTGCAGAACCTTGGCAGTGTGTGAGGTGACGGAGCATCAGATTCTTGGGCAGTATTTTTTGTTGATGTGAATGAGGCTACCCTGGGTTACAGAGGATCTAGCTCTGTAAATCCTTCGAACTTAAAATTTGCTACATCAAGTGATTTCTGTTGCTTCATCTCATAAGTCAATAAGATGTACTACTATGATTTTTTTTTCTCCTAACATTTGAAGCCCAAAATACAAACTCATCTTTCACTCTGACACTATACCAAGCAGGCAACCATGTGATTGAAATATAAAATAATTTCGTGCAATCAGAATAAATTTCTTATGGACCAGTCAGCCCCCTCATCATGTTGTCTAGCATAATGGAGCCTACAGTCATATGACTACAATTTTGATATGATTCCAGCAGACATCAAAATTTATTATGTCAAAGTTGTTAAAAGAAAAAATGGTGTAAGGAAGCATAATTAGTGACTGCCTTTTCTGCAGACTGTATTAGCTTGCATATGATCATTAGCTGTAAATAGATAGGTTTTGATGGATTTTATTAAGAAAAGGCTGACTTTCATTTGGGCTTTTACTATCTTGTATACATGACAATCTTGACAACTGTGTGCCAATCATTACATTCTTATGACAATCAGGTAAGAGACTGATCAGTTGAAGACAAATTAAGGGTATATTAATGTTGCTTGTCAAGGTATTGCTAACTAAATAAGACCTGGCTTGCAATTTATCTGGTATATTTATATTAAGTGGGAATTACACTTAGAGATTTGTATAATTGACTTGCTTTGCAGTTTTTTTTTAAAAATAGATTAACTTTTAAATTGTGTGTTATTTGCCATAAATAACAATGATTAGTTTGGTTCAGGCATAGGATGAGGGAACCAACAAACTGGAACAAGAACCATGTCAAATGAGCAGCACCATCATCCTTTACAGCTTTATGAAGGCAGTTAAATTAGAAGTTTTTCTTTTCCCAATAGAGAGTTTTTCTTCTCTGAGTTTCCAGTAGAGAGTTGGTGAGTTCATAGTGATGTACATTTAAGCTTGCCATTATCAGCAGTGTACTGAAGCAGCTGTACAACACACAATGTTCTTCTGCATAAGCATTTTGCAGGGAAAGTTACAGAAGCATCCAGACCTACTCGTGAGGAAGCTAACCTTAGGCTAAAGTAAATGAAGGGCAGAAGTGGTTTTTTTGTTGATGATGCACTAACCCATTGGGTTTAGAACTGTGCCTTCTGGTTGACTGCTTGCTTTATTTGAAGCCCAAAAGACGAAACTCACTGACCAAACATAATGGTAATCTAGCAGTGAGAAAAACGATGTCATTGTTTAACCCCAGCCAGCAACTAAGCACCACACAGCTGCTCACTGCCCACTCCCTCCCCGCCCCCCAGTGGGATGGGGAAGAGAATTGGGGGAAAAAGTAAAACTCATGAGTTGAGATAAGAACAGTTTAATAACTAAAATAATAAAAAAATATAATACCAGNAGCCCAAAAGACGAAACTCACTGACCAAACATAATGGTAATCTAGCAGTGAGAAAAACGATGTCATTGTTTAACCCCAGCCAGCAACTAAGCACCACACAGCTGCTCACTGCCCACTCCCTCCCCGCCCCCCAGTGGGATGGGGAAGAGAATTGGGGGAAAAAGTAAAACTCATGAGTTGAGATAAGAACAGTTTAATAACTAAAATAATAAAAAAATATAATACCAGTAATAATAATACAAATATAATAACAACAATAATAATTGTAATGAAAAGGAATATAACAAAAAAAAAAAAAAAAAAAAGAGGGAACTAAAACCCAATAAAAGACAAGTGATGCACAATGCAATTGCTCACCACCTGCTGACCAATGCCTGAGCAGCGATCCGCCTGGCCAACTTCCCCCAGTTTATATACTAACCATGATGTTCTATGGTATGGAATATCCCTTTGGCTACTTAGGGTCAGCAGTTCTGGCCATGCTCCCTCCCTGCTTGCTGGCTGAAAAACCCTTAACTTATCATAAGGGCTACTTAACACATTGGTGTTTTAGTTGTTGCTATCAACATTATTTTCACACTGAATCCGAAGCACACAGTACCAGCTACTAGGAAGAAAATTAACTCTATCCCAGCCAAAACGAGGACAGATGAATAAAATACATGCAGGTTTTATCCTTCAGCACTTCCGTCCGTTACCCTTGTTGGAGTTTTAGCTAAGGAGCTTTGCACAATTTGAACAGGCATTGGTGTCAGAAGAAAGTATATGGAATTAGAACAGCGGATGTGGATTTCTTTTGGAGAGAAGTCAACTTCTGTTGCAGGTGTAAGTTTTGAAACATATAAACAAGAAGCAGACTCCGTGTAACTGTACCATCAATTAAGTTGGTTTAATAGCATTTCAACTTGTTGTTAATAAAGCAAACATTTACTAATCTTATCTCTTGTAAGCAGGAAGGAAGTTAAAGTGCACAGTAATGCACATTGCTGTCAGGAAAAGTGGTTTATAATATCATATGATATAATTTGCAGTGAAGCAAAACCAGCAAATGGCTATCTGGGAGCAGTCTATCCTCTTGATTTAACTTCTTCCCCTCCCTTCCCCCTTGGTAGTTGTTGTTCATTTCCCTAGTTTCATGCATCCTTAGTGTTTCCTGCTGTAATCTGCTTGGATATCAACAGCCTGGCTGTGCAAAGATCATACTATTGGAGAATGGATGAGATGAGGGATAAATGGTGTGAAATCTCCTTCCCTCAGGTTTCTTCTTTGTCTTCTCCCTGGATTGAGATACTTTGAGGAGCAATCAGTGTGATTTTTTTAATGGTACTCCAAGCAATGCTCTGGTATCATCAAGACTGACAAATAATGGTCTGAGGAGTAAGGGCACTTGCTGAAAAATATAATTCGTATGGCATTTTTAAAAAGGTGAATATTACTGATTGATAAGGAAACAAACATTTATTTTCCTGTCTCATGTGGCTGATTTTTCTCCTTTTGCTCTGGAATCTTCTTGTACCATTCTCAGTACTGCCCAATGAGAGGAAGGCTCTTCTTTGCTTATAAGAGAAGCCTAAATCTTGACTAAATGTAGGTTCTTAAGACCACGTTAAGCTTCCTAAATAAGCAAAGTTCCTGGAGCTGTTACATGCTCGGCACTTAACAAGTCAGCCTGCTGATATTTAAATATACCTAACTTTGGGCTTCTGTTAAAAATAATAGCCAAGAGTGTGCAGGAGGAGTTTGGAGTGCCAGAGTCACAATTGCTGCAGTGTCCCGCTGCTGTTGTGTTGAAGAGATTGAATTGCTGATTAATTCCATAGTTTTGCATGCAATACTGATTTCTGAAAACACTCCCCACCTCCTTTGTCTGGAAACGATCCCATAGTCTGCTGACATTTGAAAGAATATACAGCTTATCTGTTGTGAAGTCCACTGAAAAATAATTTACTATTCACATGTTAAATATAGGGGCAGTTGGTCCTTTTATACTACTGCAATAATTCTGTGAGGAAAATTTCGATGATGAAAATGGAAAAAAGTTAAAATAGTCATAATTTACTGCTTTAGTCTGCAGGGCAGCTGTTTTCTGCCTCTATCTGTATTCTAATAAGTCTTTTAAATGAAGAGATTTATGAGATTATTTTAATTTTGATGTCTTTTTAATGCTTCATGCATTTTAAATACAACCTTTTAATAGTTTTTGAGATTGAAGAATTTAATTTTATTTTATACTGCAGAAATAAATGTATTCTCAGGAGACTGCAGCATTATTACAGCTTTTTCTTTTCTTTTCTTTTTTTTTTTTTTTAAATCCAACATATCTCGCATATACAATTATAGTACCAACCAGCAGCGCTACACTTAGCATCACATGCAAGGCATCATTAGAGTTTGAGAGACAATCTGGCTAGTAAGGATACTTAAAAGAAAAACCAACAAAACTCTGCTTGCTGTGGGCAATAACCTTCTGTTGATAGAGTTGCACAGAAAGCTTGTGCTGTAAAGGTAAGATTCAGATTATTCTGAATCCAGCAAAATAGGTGTGGTCCTGCTGTGTAAGGTACCTCTGCATCCCTACTGTCTGCTTCTGCAGCAAGTGTGTTGAGGGCAAGCCCTGGAGCATGCTGCGTGGGTCTGTAATGGAAAAGCCCCAGCCAGCTGCCTGGTGTGATCTCTTAGGTGTACGGCTGTGCAGAAGTCTGATTCTTTCTTAACTCATACAAAACTCCTCTCTGCAAAATTTTGGTGCCTTGTGCTTTTGCTTTAGTTGCAAGTTGTTAATAGCAGGCATATATTTTATTTAAGAGCAGAAGAAAATGGACAAAATGCTTTAACAATGTAGAAGGAGTGGCAGACTCTTCACCTAATTTTAGCCATCCGAAAATGAAGTATTTAGCTAGTTGTAGATCTTTTCAGAGCTTAGGTAATGGGTCTTCCTTAGAAGGCAATGGTGCATGTTTTAAATGTGGTTGGGAAATGTAAAGTGGATGAAGACTGGCAGCAGGAAGAAAGTGGCAGGTAACGCGGAGGCTGGCAGGGCACACAAACAGCGCAGTTCTCAGTGGCAGGTCTGTGCTGCTGACTAGCTAGTCCTACATCTGCACTGTTAAAAGCAGTAGCAGAAGTGGTGCTCTGCAGCTTGAACCTCTTCCAGTAGTCCTGAACACTACAGTGGTTGGCACGTCTAATTATTATGTATTAAAAACCAGCTTTGTAACAGTGTTTGAGAAGATGTGGCCTGTGCTCTCCAGGCTCCATCAGTTGTTTGCTTCAGAGAGCATGGGACTTTGTTTAGCTCCATGCTGGTCTCATGCTTAGCTAACCTCTCTGTGGGTACTTGGGAAACATGTGAAGGCAGCACATGGAGCCCCTACTGGTGTAGTGACTCACATGAATGCTGTTAATTAAGTTGGCCGTAAGCACTGCTCTCTTACCTTCCTAAAATACTTCGGCTGAGATTCATCAAGGTCCAAGCTGTTAGGCCCATGAGGGATCAGGGGAGAACGCTAAGTATTCTGAGAGAACATCTTCCAAATTGTACTTTCTACCTTAGGTTTCAGCAAATCTTGAAATGGTCTTAAACAAGTGGTTGGGATGTTCCCAAACAGTGTGAGAATCTCATCAGCTCTTAAAGTGGTGAGGCCACACCTGGAATACTATGTCCAGTTCTGAGCTCTCCAGTAGAAGAGAAACATGGACATAACGAATAGAGTCCAGTGAAGGGCCACAAAGATCGTTAAGGGACTGGCGCATCTCTCCTACAAGGAAAGGCTGACAGAACTGGGGCTGTTCAGCCTGGAGAAGGGAAGGCTCAGGGGGCTCTCATCGATGTATATCAATACCTGAAGAGAGGGTATAAAGAGGATGAAGCCAGGCTCTTTTCAGTGGTGCCCAGTGACAGGACAAGAGGCAGTGGGCACAAACTGAAACACAGGATGTTCCTTCTGTGAACATCAGGAAACACTTTTTCACTGTGTGGGTGACTGAACACTGGCACAGGTTGGTCAGGGTGGTTGTGGAGTCTCCATTCCTGGATATATTCAAAAGCTGTCTGGACATGGTCCTGGGCAACCGGCTCTGTGACCCTGCTTGAGCAGGGGGGTTGGACCAGATGAGCTCTGGAGATCCCTTCCAACCACAACCATTCTGTGAATTTTTACTCTTTCATTTGCATAAGACAGATGTTTCATAGAGGGAGTTAAAGACAAAATACTTAATCAAATGACTTCTATGGACTTGAATTAAAATATTCTTCGAGGAAAGGCAAACACTAGGATTGGAATGTAAAGCCAAGAAGACAGAGTGAGCAAAGCGAAGAAGATGATGTTCAAGGAGAGCATTGGGTGAGAACTTAGGAGATCCCTTGGGATTTAATAAATAAAGCGACTCCATCAAGTTCAGGAAATGCTCTGAACTGCAAATGTTAGAAACTCTCAGAGGAAAGGAGGAAAGGCCATATATTCTTCCAAAGGGCACCCACTTCTGGCCACTGTTGGAAATAAGATTAGACAGACACTTGGCCTGAAGTAATAGACTGGTCTTCTGTGCCATTCTTATGAGTAGTCTTGTCACTGTAAGGTGGCTCTTAGGTTGTTAAATCAATACTGTGGAAGGCTAGAAGAGTAAAGATCAGCAATGGGAACTCATATTTGGATGAGTAAAATCTGAGAGAAAGATGTATTTATTCTGTGGTCATGTTACAGAAGTGGAAATTTCTGCATGACTAGGTGCTAACAGCACCGGGAAGTCCAGTTTCACACGTGTCTGCCCTGTGACAGCAGTTACCTGGATCAATTAGTGACAACAGATACACAAATAATTCTATTTTTATCGTGAAATACAACTGCTAAGTCACTCAGTCAACTAAATGCCCCTGTTTTGGTACTAATTCCTCTGTTGCGGTATTGCAGGCTTCTGAGATTTCTAGAAGGTTAAAATACAAGGCTTGGAAAAAGTAATCTGTAATTATCAGAGAAGGAAAAAAATAGGAAGTGAGTAAAAGCAGGCAGGAGCCAGTATCTATCTTTCCAGCTGGTTCTACTTATTTTGAGCATTTCTGACTTGATCTGCCTTGTGTTAGTCAGGCTAAAGCAATAATATTTGCTGTGCATGCATGTGAGATTTCAACTACCACACTTTAGGTTTGTAATTAAGAAATTAATTAAAATACTATACAGTTTACTGCACAGTCTATCAAGAGAAGGGCAGTTTACAAGATGTTCCACGTGTGTGCTATAAATTCAGTGCTACAGATATACAGAATCATATTCACACTGACATTAAAAGTTATCCTCCTCCTGCAGAGGAGTATCATGAAAAATTATTGTGAAGGACTGGTTATAAAGTAATTGTCTCAGCAGAAGCCTAACCAGTAAGAATGAAAATTTTAACACTGAAAGGCTAACATGGATTCTGAAGTGAGAGGAGGAAAGAGAAAGAGATGTAGAAAACCAAGCCAACCAACCAACCAAAAAAACCCCTAAACTTCTGAATTTGCCTGCAGTTTTCTGAGGTTACTGATGAGCTGCTGTCAACCTTCTGTTGATGCCCCTTTAATAGTAGTATGTCAGAATTCAAAAGTACAAGTCTGAAAGCTGTAATTCAGTTTTGTACCATTACCAGATCCACTTATACCATTACCAGTTATGTAACTCCAGCAATTTCAGTATCCACAGAATTGAGCTTAATGTAGCTGGAGACACTGAAAAAGACGCCTTTTTGCAGATTTTAGGTTGAGAGTGATTTTGCTTTCAGTAAAGTTGTGGTTTTCCTCTCTTTATGTGTTGCCAGGCAAGTAAAAGAGAAATACTTCAGGTAATACTGCTTATTAAAAAAGTGCCTCATGACGTTTAAGGTGAATTTTTTGAAAATGTGCATGAAAATATTGGCATAAAACTCCACACTTCCCATCTTTCCAGTGATGAAGGTAAGAAAAAAAGGAGTGAAAAGGAGATTTGTATAATAAATCTAGTACAGAATGGTATTAGCAAAACTTTTCTCTCAGTTACCCTATTAAAAATGTCAGGTGTTACATGTCTTGAGAGGTATTGCTGGAAGTGATGTAAAANNNAAAAAAAAAAAAAGTGAAATAAGGTAGTACTGGTAGGAAGATTTAAAAACAGAAGGTATGGCAGACAAACATTATCCTCCTGTATCTTCTTGTTATCAACAGGAATTGAATTAAATTTTTTAGCATAGCGACTTATTGATCTTTTTTTCAAGGAAGTCTCATCAAAGTCGTGAAGCTTTTGCAGCTTACTCAAGAAATGCTAAGCAGTTGATATAAATTGGGGTAATCACTTAAAATACGAGGTGGCTTCTACCTTCCCACTGTATCTCAGTAGCAATACAGTTAAGTTGAGCAATGCCAGTCAGTGTGGACTATCCTGGAGAGTGCACTGGAAGAAGCTGATAGATTGTTATAGGAAGGGCATTGGTGTTAAACTGAAATCTGCCATCTGTGTACACAATCAATTACTGAATCAAGTTAACTGTTTTTTGTGAATTATAGCAGTGTACCATGGGGTAGATTTTTACCTTCTGAGTGACACCATGTTGCAACCAAAAAGCCCTCTCTGACTCCCCAAAAATGCCCCCTAGACTGTTTGGGAATTGTGCTACTTTTATACTGTTGCATAAAACGTCCTAAAACAGTCAGGCAGATTGCAACACCCGAATGGGGGATTCTCTACCTGCTGGCATATATAAACTAGTCTGTCTTTGTTGAAGTGACATTGATATATAACTTGTATAAGAGGGGAATTGAGAGTTCCTTCTAAGAGGGCGTTCCAGTGGATACTAGGGCATAGACAGATGCCAGAGCTGGTTGTTTTATTTGATTGTTCTTTATTTCTACTTGAATATTGAGCTTTTACTGTTCCAGAGCCTATATGCTCACTATTAGAGTTACCTTCTGTGCACCACCGTGATTTCTGTTAATATTAAGGGATACATGGAAAGGAAAGAAATAACAAAATGTAAGATCAGATGCATTAGCTTTTGCTGTGTAGAGAGTTGGGGGAAATAGGAATTGTGTGGAATGTCGCATTTTTGGGTCCAGAACTATTGTTCCTTCTCTCACAGGAGCAGGCAATAGAAGGAGAGGTGGCTTGTGGACAGAATCTTGTTTCTTTTCATTAAATGCTAGGAGATGGAAACCGGGTCAAGTATCTTCATCAGCCCTTAGAACCTAGGGGAAGTAAGGAGGAAGGACATTATGGCTCACACTGCTTCTGATGCATGTTTCTTACTGGGACAATGCCTTGATTGCTGAAGATTGCATATGATTTATCGTTACATTCATGTATGAAATGTGTAATGCAGCAAATGGTAGAGTACTGTGTGTTTTCTGCAAAGCTCGAAGTGGCTTAGTACCTGCATGCTTCAAGAAACTGCCTTTCCTCTGTCTCACTATCGGTTTGATCAGTAGGGCCTTTGGCTTGCTGTGAAAGGAAGAGAGGTCCAAATGACAAAGTGATCTCTTCAGGTGTCTATTTTGGAATGTTTTTGCCTTCCACCAGGGCTCAGGTGGTTGCTCATTAAGTGGCAGAAGAGATAGAAGTTGTCAGGGTCCATTCACTGTGTATCTCCTACCATGAATATGGTCCAAAGACTCCCCTTTGGGTTTGGTGAACTTCTTTTTGGAGTTTTTGTAAGGCTAAAATACTCCCAAGCAAATTAAATTCCATCCTAGATGATGAAATATAAATTAACACATTGAGCATCAGAAATTGATAGCTATTTGTGAAACAGTTGAGGAGCCTTTGTTAAGTACTACGCTCTCCACTACATTTTGAGATGTATTTATTTCATGTGCATTTAATAATGTAGTAAAGATGATGCCTGAAACACTGAACCACAATGAGGAATCACTAGTTTTCTGCAAGCAAGGTAAAGGCATTATGTATGATTGCCCCGAAGGATATGCAAGATACAGAAAATGAAATAAATAAAAAGTGGCAGATGACTGGTTTCTGGATATTGCTAGGTGAATTTATTAATTGCTAATAGAGCACCAAGCCATGAATTACTCAGTCATTGCCATTGTTTCAATTTTATGACTTTCCTTTTAAATACAGATTTGTTAGGAAGGAATCAAATGTCACTGGGCGGTGAATTACACAGAAACAAATTTATGCGTGTGAATGGTGGTTTTCCATAATAAGTTATGACTTTAAAAGGACACTGTCAAGGTATTTTTCATAGTTTCAGCACGACTTTTCTTTGCTGTTGTCTATGATAACTCCTTGTGCTCTGGATAAGGAAAGCTGTCATATAAATTTCTTCTTTTTGTTTGATCATGTGTGAAAGAAGTTTGTCATTGTAGGTTTTTATACCGTAAAGTTCTTATATTTCAGTAAAATAGCAGTAGAATATATTTTTTTTAAATATTCATGTTAGAACTACCTACATATGTAACCAGATATAACTACCTTCTGGTCACCATAAGCATGTACTATCTTTGAGAAAGGCTTACCTTGGAAACCTCAGCATATTGGTCTTAAACACCGTCTCGCTGTAATCATAGAGCTGGCTAGATGATGCCTGGCCTGTCAAAATGAGTTTCACACTCTGATGGGCTTTGTGAAGTGGTTCTTGTGCTTGTGGGTTCTTACCTTGTATTCCATGTTTGATCACTAAAACATAGTTTATAATGGTTTAAAACATAAACCAATGAAGAAAACCCAAGAAACAGCTTGTAGCTCCAAGAACCGACATGCATATGACAATACCTCCAGCCTCCTTGGTTTCATGTGGAACGTCACTCTTACTTTACTATGTTGGGAGTAAAATAAAGCTAAGAGTCTAAAATAAATTTTCTGGATTAGTCTTGGCAGTTTTTTCAAACAATAAATGGGTAAGTGTGTCTTAATGGGGCTGAGCATGGTAAAAGTGGGAACTAGGTATACGTTCAAAATTTTAGGTTAATATGTTTTGGGTGGTTTTTTTTTGTTTTTTTTTTTTTTTTTTTTTTTTTTTTGGAACTGCGTGCACAAAACTGTGTCATAGGTCTTGGCATGCTGCTCTGTGTGTTTCTAATAAGGGTTTTCATTTGAGCATGACACTGTATTGGCTGCTTAGTATGCAGTGTCATAAAATGCAAGATTTTCCTTTTGATTCAGTTTTTCATGCTGTGACCAGGAGCTTAACATGTAAAGCATTTGTAAATGTAAAGAAAGGTATTTCTACTTTGTTCCTTCTGTATCTGTTTAGTTTGCAATTTTTTTCTATTTAGATGCTTGTAGCCATTATAACATCATTAATAGTGCCTACTTTAGTCCTTGCCTCGCTGAAATATATGTAACCAACTTTTGTATTTTCCCTTTATATTTCATACCATAATGCCAAAATTAGGCTAGAGTGTGTTCTTTCCTATGCTGTTCCAGTCGGGTTGGGAGAACTGTCTGCCCTGCCATCAGTCTAATCTCTTCTTGCAGCAAAAAGTGTGTTACAAATCCTGGCCTCCCTTGTGCCGGGCTGTACTGGGGTAGCCACAGGGAGCCCCACTGAACTGATGAGCTGCGAGTTGTTGCCAAGAAGCCCAGTGCATCTCTGGAAACAGACGGAAATTAAAGGCCAAATTTGGAAATGCGTCAGGCACCTACTAGTGCTTCTAGGCACCTCACAGGAGTTGAGAGAAAGGGCTTACGGATCCTAAGATACCTAAATAGATAGAGCCTGTCTGTAAGGTGCTGTCTCCACATCTTTCATGGCCCAAATCAGAGCCAAGTACGTGACAGAGAGCTGGAGTGTACCTCTCCCCAGTGTCTGTGTGAAACTGGAGTGCTGTGGGATTCACTCCTTCAGTAGAACTGATGTGTCGTTATAAATTTGTGTATTTAAATGAATGAATACTATGCACGGGGGGGTCCCAGTTGTGTGGGGAACATGAACAGCTTGGAGATTAATAGGACTGAACTTTGGGAAATATGACTAGTAAATGAATTTTTGTATGAGGGAGACATAAAACACCAGGTGGGGTCCATTACTTTAGGGGTTTTGCAAATGCTTAACAAGTCTGGCTGCTTTACCTTATCTCACCATTTGCTTTCCTTGGATCTTTTCAGGTGGACTGAATTACAGTATTACTGGGATTGCCATTATGGTCCAGGCAAGCTGTTTTTCAGCAGCTGTATATGGCATTTCTCCAAGCTAATTTTGGGATGGAGAAGTTCTTTTTCCAGCAGTCAGTTCTTTTTCTGTGATCAACTGAAAAGCTGATGAGAAAAGGAGGGCCAGTAGGTATGGAGAGTACGCAGTACGCAGTAGCACCACCTATATAGAAGAGCACAGGAGTAACATAGCAACATGCAGCTCCCAGAGAAGACATGAATAAAGGTTTACAGGAATGACATTGTAGAAATGTATGCCTTTCAAGATTACTTCAGTGCTTAAAACTTTTTTTATGTAGCACTTTGGGCCTAAGCATAACTTTTTTTTTTCTTAAGCAAATTGCATCTGAAATGCCATGCAAACAGAAGGTTACAGTGGAGTAATTCACTGTGGAAATGTGTGGTGTGATTACAGGAACGCCTTCACAGGTGTGCTGGTTCTGGCTGGGATGGTGTTAATTTTCTTCATAGTGGCTAGTATGGGGCTATGTTTTGGATTTGTGCTGAAAACAGTGTTGATAACACAGGGATGTTTTAGTTACTGCTGAGCAGTGCTCACACAGAGTCAAGGCCTTTTCTGCTTCTCACCCCACCCCACCAGGGAGTAGGCTGGGGATGCACAAGGAGTTCGGAGGGTACACAGCTGGGACAGCTGACCCCACTGACCCCAAGGGATATTCCATAGCATAGAACATCATGCTCAGCAATAAAAGCTGGAGGAAGAAGGAGAAAGGGGGAGATGTTCAGAGTGATGGCATTTGTCTTCCCAAGTAACCATTACGCATGATGGAGCCCTGCTTTCCTGGAGATGGCTGGACACCTGCCTGCCGATGGCAAGTAAAGAATGAATTCCTTGTTTTGCTTTGCTTGCACACATGGCTTTTTTTTGTTTGGTTTTTTTTTTTTTTTTTTTTTTTCAATATGTCTTTATCTCAACCCACAAGTTTTCTCACTTTTACCTTTCCAATTCTCTCCCCCGTCCCACCGGGGCAGATGCAGGGGGGGAGTGAGCAAGCACTGCATGGTGCTTAGTTGCTGGCTGGGCTTAAACCATGAAAACAGGTTATGTTGTCTGTGTTAGAAATAATCTGCCAGTCTCTCCATTGCACACCACCTGTTGATCTGTCCTGCACTGTGGGAAACTGCTGTAGACAATATACTGGATGCTTTGAAAACGTTTAATCTTGAGGGGTTTTTTTAGTTTAAAGAAGGTGGATGTGTTCTGAAGACTTTGCTATTTGAAGCTTTATCTTACAAAAAAATAATGTTTAGCCAAGTCAGTTTTTTAAATCACTATGTTAGTCATCCCAGTGATTACATAAGGAACCCTGTAGGAACATTTCACATAACATTAGCCCTTGGCACTGGAATAACAATGAGGGAGAAATATTAAAAACTGTACTCACAAACACAAACACGGCTGGATTGTTACATAGAGAGATCATCTCAGTATTTGCTGTTGAATACATCTTTACATTAATTCAGCTCATTTCTGAGACAACACAATAGAAGAAAACATAATTTGAATTAATTATTTGCGCATATGGCATATGCCTGATGTCAGCTAATGCTGCATTAAGAATAGACATGCTGGGCACACATTAAATAATAGAGTAAATATTTGTATTGTTTATGATAAACTAGTTCCTTCTGTAGATCTTTGTTTGTGCCTCAGTAAACATTCCCATTGGGCTTATTTAGTGTGATTCATATAGTGCAATATGTTAAGTGTTATAAAAAACGTGTGTTTAAATCTAAGTTCTACTGCAAGGCCTCACTGTGTTTTCAGAGCAATTGACGGATTAGTAACACTTTAAAATAACATTGAAATCATTATGGCACCTTATTATTATATGGAATGTTTTGTTAGCATTAATCGTAAAAGTTAATTTTGTGTCAGAAATGCTTCTATAGAAGTTCCATTGTAATCTAACTGTAATGAAACATACATTTGTCTCAATATATTTTGAAAGAATTAGATGCCCTGAAATTGTGCAGCAATTGAAGAAAGAAGGATTGTAAAAAACAAACCCACAAAAACCCACAACAAAAAATCAAACCCAACAAAAAACCCTAAAAAAAAAAATAATGCCAAGATCAAGGACCCTCCATAAGAAATTCAGGCACAAACCCTTATTTTAGTGAACATAAAAATGTGTAAGAACAAATTCTCTAATTTTAGAGGATGGCACAAGGCAAGAGTAGAAGAAATCCAGAGTCAGTTAAATCTGGGGGGAAATCTTAAGTTGAGCTTTGTTTTCTACTGTTTTTGATTTCTTAAGGAGGTCTAATACCAGAATGGAGAGGCTTGAACCACATAGAGTGGCATTTTTTTTTTACATTTTGTCTGCCGCAGCTGCTAAGGTTTATTCTATGGTGTGATTTAGGTGAGCTTTCCAGCATTGGCAAGGCTGACACCATTGTCAGGTGCATCCTTCAGTGGATGTCCTGCATACCTTGTGGCTGATCTGCATATGCTTGTGAAGTTTCATGTGCTGGACTTAGAAGACATTCAGGTTGACTCGCTGCCCCATCTGAGATAGGTCTGATTTTGTAGAGTTGCTATATACAGGGAAGGTAGCCATTTGTCGAGGATTTCCCAAGCTACAAGACATCCAGAAATCTGGTGAATGACCAAAACTGAAAGGAAGTAAGTTATTACTGAAGGCAAGTGTCTTTTCTTCACATTGGAAGCCAGGTAGGTGTGCTGAATGGAGTCGATTGGTAGGGATGGTGCACACTCTGATCTGCCTGTCCAAGTGTTCCTCCTCAGCTGGGTGAGCATGTACAGCAGAGGGTCAGCATACCAGTGTGTGTTGTCTTTACTGAGAGTGGCTCATGGGAAAAGAAGTAGAGGAATCCAGGAGAGGCCTTTTTAGGGAGAGAGGGGGTGGGATCTTTGGCTACAAGTTAAATAGGTACATGTATTCACACCTCTTCGCCCCTTGAAGGTCATGATACTGCATGTGTGAATGTTCATGTGTGAACTTGGGTATAATCATGCCTTCATTACTCCCTCTTACTTTTGCATGCGTATTTTCAAATGTGTAATGCCTTGAAAAATGTTTATCGGAAAATGCTACCTGGCAGAACACGTGTCTGCATGTGTCTAGCTACTGAAACAAAATACCAAAAATGACAATTCCCAATTTCCGGATGACTGTTGAAACAGAAATAAATCCAGCAGTATCATTTGCATATTAAGAAAAGAATAGGTATTATGAAAAGGCTTTAAAATAGGAGCAGTGCTATGATAAACCTGACTGCAGACTCTACAGTCCAACCTTTTTAAGTCATTTTTGGAAGCAGTATAACAGTTGAGACGATGCACGGTAGAACTGAGGTCCTAAAATGTATAGATGAATGCAGGCTTCCCCTTTTCCATTATTGGGTCCCCCTTTTTCCCAGGCTGATACTCTTGCTATATTAACATCAGTATCATCACATGTGCCTAAGATCTCTCATGTTCCCAAAGAGCAGTATAGCCATTAGACTTCCAGTTAATCCACATAACAAAAGGTCCCTGATAAGTAGTTCGGTTTTCACTTTAGAGGCAGAATGAGGAGAGGTGTAAGGAGAGGTTAGTGATGTTTACTGCTAATTTGGAGATGCTGCAGTGAGAAAGAATTCTGCATTCAAGAGACAATTAAACTTCAATGGCCAAGGTGGACTGTTAATCGTTCCACCTTCCCAAGAGGTTTTGAGTCTGTGTTCAAGATCCACAGCACACATTTGGCAAGGCAGACATAGTTCTAAACCACCTCTGCACTCTCAGAATTTTGGAAGAAGTGATCACTGTTGCAGTATGAAGCCATCCCCAGAAGGCGATGTGGGATGGCTCTTCTGAATCCGCTACTTCTGAAGGTGCAGACATAGGAAAAGGCATGCCCTCATACCTGGGCATGAGAGTAGGGAATTCTAGGTATGGGAGAGGACCATTTTCTGTGGGTGCCAGGGGCTGATCCAGGTTGAGGATAAGTGAAGAACTGTGACAGATATGGCATGTAGAAGAAGCACTCTCTATTTCTGTACTTAATCTGTGGCGTGGTGGGTTATTTTCCATTTTTTTGATACTTAGCCATGGCGGTATAAACTTGACAATTGTGTTGGCTTCCATAATTTATCCTTTATCTTCAAAGTACAAGGCATTTTTTTTGGCCCGGGTTTTGTTAAGAACCTTACTAAAAAGCATCAAGGAAGTTTGGAAATATGTGTCCTTACTTTTAAGAATGCATAAAAAAATTGGCTAGAGTCTTCAAGTAAAATGCTGATAGGCAGTTTTGTACATGGAAACATTAAATGTAGAGCAGTATGTGTGACTGACCTGACAAGGCACTGATGTGGATAGCCCCTGGTTTCTGGTTTGCTTCACAGCTAGCCAGGCACTACAGCTCCTCATGCCCATTTTCTTATCGTGCTTACTAATCAGCTACAGTGTGTGGCCTGCAGAATAGGCACCTCATCAGTTTGTAAAGGAATTGGGAGTTTGTTATTTAGGGGAAAATGAGGATTAAAATAAAAAAGACTGATTTTTTAATTTTTTTTTTTTTTTCTTAAAGTGTCATTTGGGACTGGCTTATAATAAGATCCTGCTGCATTAGACAGTCTTTGCTTTGATTCTTGGCAGCACTAGTTGGATTAGGAGTGGTCTAGCATGCGACTGAAATCTGGAGATTGTGTGCCAGGTATTAAATAGTGGCGTAAACCTAGTAAAAAGTGGGAAGGCTCTTTCTAATAAATGACTTGTTATTTTCTTCAAAATGCAGGAATACATTTTGTTGATTGAGGTCTGGATGTGTTTATGCATTTTCAGTTGAGGTTAAATGATTTTGTAAAATAATTATCCTAACACATCAGAAATATAGGCAATCAATTTGTATTAAAATATCACAAGTTAAGGCTCTTCTTAATGTTATAAATTACTTATCCTTGTAATATTTTCAACTAGTTCTTGAATTACAAAAAATTCCTTTTGCTTTATTCTTGATTGGTATGTCTGGATTGGTTAGTCTTTGTTGGGATGTATAAATCCCAAAACGTATTTGTATCTGCTAGGGGATATGATACAGTATGTGCTGTTACCCATTTTCATCTACACTGTCGTGGATTAATAAGATTTAGTAATTTTTCTCCCTGCTGCAGTTCTGAGCTTTCTTCATGTGCACATCCAAAATGTTGCACCCTGGTTTATGTAATGGCTAGCAGCTAAGTGCAGCAGCAGAAATAGTGATGCACAGCAGAGATGTTGATATGCCAGTTTTGTGATCCATCTGGTGACTGATTTGGCCTCTAGGACAAATTTGAGAGATTGCAGGTTGTCTTCAATTCATTCCTGCTCTAATGGCCTCATATGGGTGCTTTCTGCCAACCCACATTTACTGGAGAGTGATACACTGTGGCTGTTCCTGCTTTTCACCGGAGATCCAGGTGAAGGGCTGGGCTAGTCCTGTGTCTTCAGGGGCATCCCCTCAATGTGCTACAGGCATCTGAACCAAGAAGTGGGCTGGGAAATGTAATAGCAGACTTCCCAGGGAGCGTGATGGTTTTTAAGACAATCAGAAGGGTCTGTATCAAAGCCAGCCATTATGGAAAAAAATATTTGTAGCTATTTTTAAGAACTGAGAACAAGATGGTGAAAAAGAATAGAAGTAGGAGGTTGTCGGCTTCTTTCCTGCAGAACAAATGTATGTATGATGACTGTGGAGCTCTTTGCATGAAGCAGTCACATGTAGGAGCACTTTAGGATGATTTCTGAATTTTGGAAGAAAAGGAGATACGTAATCTTGTTGAAGTTTAGCAATTACGTACCATAGTTAATTAATCATATAATTAAGTAAAATGAGACCATATTTCTTGAAATGTGTCAGATAATTATGATACATTTTGGTAATTACATGTAATAAAATTAATTAAACATATAATTCAAAGAATCAGGAAAATTATTACTTGAAATGATTTATCCCATCCGTAGGTCAGAAAGAGCTGTTGTATTTTTTCTTGTGCTCAGTCATAACCTCATAATCTGGTCTTCCCCATTTTTGAGGACATTGCAGATTTTCAATATTAGCTTTTTGCCTTAGTATTAGTTCTTGGTCAGAATTTTTCTTGGGATTCTTTAATCTTTATAATAGTATTGGTCACCCAGTATGAAAATCCTTGGATCTCTCTTGTTAGATCATTACTCAGAAAACAGATGCGACTGTTATATTGTGCTGATTCTTGCTTCATTGCTGTGAAGTTGGGCAGAGTATTTATAAAAGAAGAGAAAGGAAAAGGAAGTAAGAGGGAAATGAATATTACCCAAGTGTAAGCCAGCGCGCTCAGAGCTTGGAGGTGTTTTAATATGTTTTATTGGCATTTGCCTGAAGCATCAAGCACACAAACACTCTCCCTTGGTATGGAGGGCTAAACTGACCTCCCTTTCAAGTCACAATGTTTTTTATAGTTAGTTCTCATTTTCATTACTGCTGGGAGGAAATTCTGCTGCCACTGCAGATGAGATATTCTAAGAAGGGGAAGCAGTGTAAGAAAACCCTATAAAATTATGCTTGTGGTATTAATTTTGTCACCTAAGGCTTAATAATAATTTTATGGTCATTTTTGAAGTTTTTTAGCCATAACATTTTATCTATCTTTATGGTCCCTTACGCTGTATTTAATCAGTGTAATTATAGAAGGATAATTAAATATAATGCTACTTAGTTCTTAAGATTTTAGCACTATTACTATTAATGTAAGTAAAAAAAACCCTTGTAAATCTTGATGTCTACAGAAAGCAAAATATTGGCGCAGTATATTTGATTTGCCATTAAAATGGAAATGGTGGTGCGTTTTTGTTGGTATGGCAGCACACATCCTAATTCACTAGTTCATTGGTGGTTGAAGAAACTTTTTAGCAGCATGAAATCAACTGAAATGAAAGAGACTCATTCTTTTTAGGATGTCTCAGATTTTTAAGAAACAGCATAGGCCCCAATTTAGAAAACTACTTAGGCATATGATTAAATCCACCATTAGTAAGTAGTGTTCTTGAGTGCTTGTATTTACGTTACAGGTTAACATGGCCAAATGGACTGGCTTGGCTGTTCTTGTTTTTGTATATCTTGCCATATATTTTGGAAAGTAAGCCTCTGATCTGGTGCCAGTTGAGGTCTCCAAGTTGGTGGAAGCTTACTGGATGTATTTCCTTCTGCAATTATATTGTTTGATAAAAAGGTGTATAAAAGCCATGTTAAGTCACATAAAAAGCCATGCACTATGTACTGCAGTTGAAAAAGCCCCATCTTACAGCTTGCTGTGCAACTGGTTTGATTGTTTATTTCACGTTAAGTGAAATCTGAACATTTCTACATTGGAGTGCAAAAGGGGCCACAAAAATGATCAGAGGGATGGAACACCTCTCCTATGAGGAAAGGTTGAGAGAGTTAGGGTTGCTCAGCCTGGAGAAGAGAAGGCTCTGGGGAGACCTTATTGTGGCCTTCCAGTACCTAAAGGAGGCTTATAAGAAAGATGAGGACAAACGTTTCAGTAGAGCCTGTTGTGATCAGACAAGGGGTAATGGTTTTAAACTAACAGAGGGTAGATTTAGACTAGATATAAGGAAGAAATTTTTTGCAATGAGGGTGGTAAAACACTGGAACAGGTTGCCCAGAGAGGTGGTAGATGCCCCATCTGTGGAAACATTCAAGGTCAGGTTGGATGGGGCTCTGAGCAACCTGATCTAGTTGAAGATGTCCCTGCTCATTGCAGGGGGATTGGACTAGATGACCTTAAAAGGTCCTTTCCAACCCAAACTATTCTATGATTCTGTGAAGTTGTGGCAGACCTTTCCCATTTTCAGGCAGGCTTTTCCATAGCTGGTATGATCCATGTTCATCTTGTTTAAATGAAGATGAAGGAATCCTGTGTAGGAGGAGAGGCTGGGGTAAATGGGTGTGAGGGGTCATGTTTCAATGCTGCTCAAACCTCCTTGTGGAGCTATTGTGAACAGGATGCAGGATGAATATATAAATTTTGCTCTGAATATATTCCTTTGTTTGTTAAAGTTCACATTCCTGACTTTCCGTCGGGGGAAAAACTTCAGGATTGAAAGGGTAGGTGCTGCTTTATTATAGTAAGCATCACAGCTTCCTCCATCCATTTTCAAATACATGAAAGTATTACGATATTTTAAAGTGTCCCGTAAGTATCAAGAGTATATTCAGTTTGATACTAGTAAAAAAACTTTTCACTGTATGCACATTAATTAATAAACACTAATTGTCAAGCTTGTTAGTCTGCTCAGAAGACAGCCAAGACTGAATGTGCTCATCCTTTCTAGCTTGGAGCTGAGGCACGTTGGCAAGGCTGAGTAAAGATGATGCCTTGATTTTGTCATGCAGCACTACTTGTCTCTACTCCTCCACAGCATCTGTCAATTAGACACCTCCACAATCACCATCTTTGGTAGTTCTCTGGGGAACTCTGGGACCAGCTTTTTAATGTAATGGTGCTAGCCCCAGTCATGCCAAAAATTACCTGTGTGTGCTTTTGGATGGTGGATGGTCCCATGTTTTGCACATGCAGGTGTCAAACTTGCAGGTTTGGATCTTAGATTAGCACTGGACTATCTGCTTTGGCATAAAGTGGGATAATAGTCTTCATTCATGCTGTCTTGTTAGCTTTAAGGTGTATTTACGCTTCCAGTAGCCAATGTAACAGCGATTCAGAATTGATCTGCTATGCAAACACAAAAAAGTAAAATCAAGTTGCATATTAATAGCCTGGCAGTGATACCAGATGATTTCATGCCTTTGAGAAAAATGGAGGAAATATATGCTAGAAAAATCCATAAACTAGATGGTTCTTCATTGTGAATTTCAGATACGAGTAGCTATTGCTGGCAAAAGTATGGTGCCATGTTCAGGCTACCTCTAGAAAAATTCCAGAACCTGCCTCCCAAGGAAGGGAGCGCAGGTTTCAGGCCATACCTCTGCCACTGGAGTTGAAGGGTCTCAGCTCGTTCTGAGGTGGAGAGTTGCAGACTGACTTGTAAATGAAATGTAAAACTTCCCTCCTGTCTTCTCATTCTTGTTACAGAATTCATTTCACAAACTAAAACTATTTTCAATTTCATTTTCCTAACGGAAATATGTCTTCTGTGGGGGAAATGCCTCTTTTGCAGGGAACCTAAACACGGCCTGTGTGTCACCTGAATGGTGCCTCTGCCCTGCTTCATGTGGCAGCGATAAGAAATGCTTCTCAGGGTTTTCATAATACTGATACTAAGTGAAGTATCATGGTAGCACAAAGTATGAGAGTATTGCAAGAAAGTATGCAGGATGGGGATGGTCGGGGTTTTGTGTAACTCTTAATATTAAATGCCTTTTTTATGCTTATCCTTGCCAGAACAGAAGTAACAGCACAGTTTGGAAGTGCTCAGCCATGTCCCAAGTGATTTTAAATGAGATGAGCAGCTGCTGCTTTCCTTTCACTTCCAAGAAAACTCCTAGCACCCTTTCCCATGCCTCACTACAACTGCTGCTACTTCCCTCTTGGTGCGGCTTCATGGGTTAAGTTGGGCGTAGGAGCATCAGTAGTCTTGGAAGAGGTGAACAAGGTCTGAAAAGCATACAGTAATCCTCAAAGGTGGCTTTTTAGAAGCAAAGCAGATGCCAAAAGCATGGAAATATCGATATGTAATACTGGTACCATTTATTACAGTGGTTGCTTACTATTCATAGCATCAAATACACATTCCTTTACTACCTTGGAGGTTGCAGTGGGATGTAAATGTTGCATCCGCCTTCTAACAGTGCTCTGCTTGAAAGCAAGTTGGGATTGGTATCTCCAGTTCTGTGGGATCAAGTCAGAGTTTATGGGGGTATATATTCAGAACTGCTTGGATGTAGATTCAGGGTTCCTTGGCTAATATCCCAAGCTGTTCTGTTAAAAAAGAAAGAAACTGTTGGTTTTCCAGATGTATTAAAGTCACTGGGGTTACTGTTGTGGTACATGTGCAACTTAAGTACTGCTGCTTCTCTTCGCATTTCAATGAAATACAAGATGGCAGCTTCTCATAGATTACTATTCTTGAAATAAAATGTCTATGACTTAATGTGTTGCTTAGGAAGGCACTGGTGCTGAACGTTTTGTTGGTGGACTCATGAAGAAGACATTAGATATCTCTGTATGGTATTAGAACTTTAATGAGTGGAAAACATGTTAGAAACAGTATTTCACATTTTGGATATGAAGAGAGGCTGTTAGGTTGCCTCTCCTCCCCCCTTTGAGTAATTAGTTCCTTAGAATATAAAGGATCCTTTGGCTGAAATGAGCTTCTTTTACAGCACATAAGGGAATTTCTTAAAACAACAACAACAAACACAGTCTAGCTAATGAAAGAAGAGATTTTTAAAATGCCGGGTAATTCTTGGATAGTTGAGTTACTACCATGCTTAGCAAAGGTGTAATAAGGAAACTGTTGTAATTATAAATAAAAGGATTGGTAAGCAAGATGAATTTCTTCCAAGTAGAGAGCTTAGCCCAGCTTTGACTTTTGGCAGAACCCTGCAGCCCCTTCTCATTTTTACTAGTTTGGTTTGTTTTAATAATGTGCTTTGTTTTTCAGTGAGTGGATGGAAGGAGCATTAAGAAAGCTATAGCAATTCATTAATATGGGTTTGCATTTTGGAAACTTGGGTAGTGAAGTCCATTAAAAACCAATTAAGATCCAATGAAATGCAGTAATTTCATTCTCCAGGAGCATCATGAGAAGGGGACTGCTGTTACGAGTTAGTGGTGGTGTTCTTCTAATGGCACCAGAACCCTTGCAGCTACAACCAGATTTTTTCTCTTCACGTACCTGGCTGTCTGATTGAGGTAGCTTCTTACCTGAGCGGTTAAATACATTTCAGAATTCATAGGTTTGTGTGATATCTCTTCTCTGAAAAGCCCTTATCAGAGAGCAAAGAATTGCAACTCATGTCACTGGATTCAAGAAAGGAAAGTGGCTGTCCTTGTAGACTAGGGAGACTTCTCTAAACAACTCTCTAATCTGTGTGGGTTTAAAAACCTTGTATCTAACAGTTACCCTCCTCAGTGTTTAAGGCAAATCTGTTTTAAAGGTGCATATGTTCTTAGGCTATTGCCATTCTCTTCTGCAGCTTCAGGCTCAGGACTTCATTCCTTCTGCTTATGATCAGCACTGGAGGAGATGCAATGGATATTCCTATGGGTTTCTTCCATCCAGCCTGTGGTCTTACCTCTTTGAAATCAGCAGTATTTACCTCCATCAGTCTTTGTGGGCAAAAAGTTAGCTCCCCATTTTTTGTCTTAGAATTTCTCCCCTTTTTCTTGCCCAGTCGTTCTGTAGATTTTTTTTTTTTTTTACTGCTTTTCAGAAGCAGCNGACATTGCCTGTAAACATTAATTCCTTTGAGCGCTACTCAGTGGCATTTATTTTCCTTTTTCCCACCAAGACATCTTTTCTTAGATTCTCCTGCCTGCCTCTTTGCTCATCCTGCAAGCCATTCTTACAACTGGCTTGTTGCCCCATAATGGCTGTTAAAACACGGCTGCTGTTCTGTAGTTTCTCACCCCTTTGCTTTACCTCCTTGGTAGATCTCCCACTTCCTTACTTGGCTGCTTGCCTCTCCAAAATTAGCTGCATTCAGCTGAGGCACTGTCTTACATACAGAGGATGGTTCCTTGAATTCTCTGGCCTTCATAACAGTCTTGGAAGGTGAAAGGTTGTGATAGATAGACATAGTAAAAAAAAAGTGTTGTGGTTTTTTTTTTTTTTTTTTTTTTTAAGAAAGCAGGAACATGTTTTTAGTGTGCTGTGTCTACTGGTCCATTTACCACTGAGAGAAGAAGGAAGTGGAGATTAGAAGTTGTTCTGGTAAATTAACCCTAGCTGGTCTCAGGTGATTAGTCACTAATACATTTTTGCATGAACACCTTGGGTTGACAAATTCTGGCTCCTAGCACCAGGTGGCTAAGAGCTTTCCTACAGAAATACGTGAGCATAAAGTAATATCTGCTAGTGAATTCTTTTTTTAGTTAATGGGAACTGGCATCCTCTTCCATCAGCTGTAACTCAAGTAAATGATACTCTTTGCGACAGAAGAAATTAAGGTATATCGTACAGCACGTGGCACCAACACATATTCATGTTTTTCAACATCCTAAATTATGTAAGCAATGTCTTTACAGTCAAGTTTTTTTAAGGCAGATTAGTTGTTCATGTCAAGGTGTATTTTTCGAGATCTTTGTGCTTTCATTACCCAGTTTTTCTTACGACACCAGCATCACTTAGGGCATCTTTTCGTAGGCAGGAGGAAAGAAGTTCTGAATTTCTTATTTGGTGTTTGATTTGGGAAATTCCTGCACACTTGGCAGTTTGGAAAGTCAGGTGTCTCCGTAAGGAATTGAAGGCTATTTTTAGATAACCATGTTTTGGAAATCTTGCTTGTAATTTTCTTCCATAATAAAATGTGGTCAATTTAATCTGTTCTGCATAATTTCCAATCATGATACTACCCCTTGTGCATAAATAATTAACTAGAATGTCTGAGGTAATTTATATCTTTTGCTCTACAAAACAGGTGATGACATGACCACTACTCGGCATTAGGGATGAGATGGTCTTAAAGTTTAAAAGTTGCTGTATGCTGTTAGCTGACCTAAACCGATACCAAAAATGGTTTGCTGACCTGCAGAGACAACTTCATGTGTTGAAAATAATGCCAGCCAGAGTTGTGCAGCTGT
This sequence comes from Pandion haliaetus, assembly GCA_013401275.1. Taxonomy (NCBI): domain Eukaryota; kingdom Metazoa; phylum Chordata; class Aves; order Accipitriformes; family Pandionidae; genus Pandion; species Pandion haliaetus. The sequence goes on along the minus strand of VYZV01017209.1, from coordinate 8,933 downwards.
CTAAAACCTCCACCCAGAAGGTGCTGTGTTAACCAGTCACTGGAACAGCCCACGTTAATGAAACCCTTTGGCAGTTTAGCCCTTTATTTCTTTTGTTCCTTCTTTTCTGCCTGCAGAACTGGGTAACCAGTATTTATCTGCTTGACAGGGATGCTGTGGAGAGTAAGGAATGCCTGTGAAGTGCTTTGAAGTTGCAGTGGTGTAACACTTCTATGAATAATATTTTCTGTTCCATTTTTCATGATAGCCAATTAATGTATCAAAGAGTATAACTTTCAGAATCACGGTGGTTGATAGAAATGCACAGAATGTTTATTTTTAATGTGTAATAAAGAAAAGTAACTGATGAATATGGCAAAAATGACTTGGAAGAGAAGTGTGTGAGTGAGCATTCATCTTTCCAAATTGATCAGCAGCTTCCTTAAGATGGAAGATTTGACTGTTTCAGGTCCACTTGTCATAACTAAGATATCAGCTAGGCTTCAATATCTAGAAGTGTTTTTTAATTAATTTTCTCCTACACTTTAAACTGGAGGAAAATATATTGCTTTATGGCATTAGCAGTATGTAAAACCACCCCTGTATCTTTCAGGTACAAGACTTAACCAAATGCAGCATGCAGGCGCTTAGATGGGTCATGTTTCTTCTTTTACTCTGCTTGGGTATGTAGAACTGAAATGAGTCTGTTCTGCAGACAGAGAATTGTACAACCATAAGCAAACCTTTACAACTCAGCAGTATAAAAAACCCTGTAAATGCTATTATCAGCTCTGTATCTTCTAAGGCTAGTTTTAGCATGGAAACAAAAAAATCTTAATTGAGCCCCATGGACAGAGGTAATTGTGATTTAAATTTCTGTTTTTCTCAGCTGTAACTGGGAGAAAGGTTAGTATATTTATATGTGAGTACTACTAAGTAAAACCCACTAGCTTGTTTATCAGCCTTCTATGACACTTTAATACAAATTTTCCTCTAATCAAGAGTTTGACTAGGTGACATAGAAAGGCTAAGCCATATAGAATAGAATAGAATCATAGAATCATTTAGTTGGAAAAGACCTTCAAGATCGAGTCCAACCATCAATGATGCCCACTAAAACCATGTCCTGAAGTGCCTTGTCTACATGCTTTTTGAATACCTCCAGGGATGATGACTCAACCACTTCCCTGGGCATCCTGTTCCAATGCCTGACAACCCTTTCAGTGAAGAAATTTTTCCTAATATCCAATCTAAACCTCCCCTGCTGCAACTTGAGGCCATTTCCTCTCGTCCTATCTTTTAGTTAGTTGATAGAAGAGACCAGCACCCACCTCACTACAACCTCCTTTCAGGTAGTTGTAGAGAGTGATAAGGTCTCCCCTCAGCCTCCTTTTCTCCAGGCTGAACAACCCCAGTTCCCTCAGCTGCTCCTCGTACGACTTGTGCTCCAGGCCCCTCACCAGCTTCGTTGCCCTTCTCTGGACACGCTCCAGCGCCTCAATGTCTTTCCTGTAGTGAGGGGCCGATTATAACATATAATATAATATAATAGGTCCTTATTATCCATCTACTTAGCCCTCAAAAGTTCCAGAAGAGTTAAGGAAATGTTTAGCTTAGAAATTTAGAAATGCCTAAAATTTTTCAGTGCTGGAGTGTTGTTTTGGTATCTTACAAGCTGTTTGGCAGTTGCTTAAAATTGAAGTGTAGTATTTGAGGCCAGACTGTTTCATTGTCAGTCTAGAGATCAGTTTCTGAATTTTTTCAGAATTTTCAGAATTCTTTGAATAATATTTCTGTTTCACCTAAAAAAATGTTATGACTGAAGAAGGTACTTTTTGTTACTGATATTTTTTGTTACCAAACTGAAGATCTGTTATTTGCCTGCCTCAATTGTTTAAATTTGCTATACTTAAAAATTTGTGGGAACTTCTTATTCTTGAACAAGGAAATAAGTAGATCTGAACGTGATCTTTCATAAATTCTAGATTTAATCATTTCAGATCAGTTTTGCTATTGATTCAGGTGACAGGCCCATTGCAGATACAAGATTTTTTGTGTCATGATCAGTATGCATAAATGTGTATGTATGTGTATATCTATCATCTTCGTGTGCTTGTACATATAATTTATTTATTCATCAGCAGTTCAATTTGTACTAGAATTGTTAAGAACTTCAAACTTGGTATGATATGGGTTCAGTAATTTTAACATAAATTATTCCTAGGCTGAAATGAGCTCTAGATTTCCATTGGGAAAGGAATAGTATCACCCATTTAGAAAATTAGCTTGGAGTTATACATATCAGGGGAGTTAAACCATTGAGGAATCACTGTTCACCATTGCAGAGTGATGCTATGTATTTGGGGACAGATTCAAAGGCAGTAGTAGCTTGAGAAATCAAGTCAAATTCAAGGGGCTTTTTTGATGCTGTCAGCTTCAAAGTCTTGCTCCTTAAAGTCTTTGATGGTATCTGTTTGATTACGTTGGTTCCCATCTTTGTACTGCTTTTGGTCTTGCTCTCACATTGTCAGTAGTGTTGTCGTTTTGCTGATTGTCAGCTGAGAATGTCCCCCCACCCCTCTCCTCCAAAATGTATTCTTATATTTAGAAATTTTACATCGTTGGTGTCAAATCCTGGTTCCCAAGCTAGATTCATCTGCAGAGTGAACTCTCTGGCCCTTGTGATATTTTTCAATATCTAATTTCATTTAAAAAAAAAACCCAACCCTGACAACAAACATAAAATTTTTAGATCTCATGCCAGTTAGGAAAACCTTTTTAAGTGAACTGATTTCAATGTAGTAGAATTTTATCTGCCAAGATACCTGCGACATTAATTCCAGAAACAAGTGATAATTCTTTGTGTGCCAGTATTAATGACATTATTTATTGCCAATGTTTTTAGGAAATAGAAATCGGAAAAGTATTTAAAATGATAATTGGAAGTAAAGAGTCAAAGAGAAGAAAGAATGACCAGTGAAACCTAGAGAAGAAAATAAACAAAAATGAAGAAAAAAGAAAAGGGAGTAAGTAATTGGATAGTTCAGCCTTCCAAAAAGGAGCATATTTTCTTAGGAGGCAGTTCAGGAGCAATGTGGGCAAGGATAGGACAGGTTGTGCAGCAGATCCCAATACTTGAGGCAACAGAAGCATTCAGGGGAAAAAATGGAGAAGTTCTGAACTTTTTTGAAAATAAGGCTTGTACCTAGGGCCCTATTTTTGATGGGCTCAGGGCATTTGGGACCCCATCTCAAACCACTCATGCATAGGTGGGTAAGGCAATGTTTTTCTTGGTTTATGAATTGCCCTGATAGGGGAGGAAAGGCATAGATGATAGTAGGTGATCAAAGACAACTTTGTGTCACTGGAGAGTTGTCTTCTAGGAAGCAGAGCACTTGGACAGCTTCGTTGTTGCTGGGTCACTACTTCTGCAGGTTAGAGCAAATCCACATTTGTATACTCTGTCATAGATTTTAACTGTCCAGAATTTGAGATAGGTGGAAACTTTAAAGTTTTGATTGTAGCTGAATTATAGGAATGAAGGTAAAATAGGTGAGAGAAGTTTTCTACTTAGAAATCTTCTGTGGGACAGTCTTTCTTTTCTAATAATACTAGGTTTTAAAAAAAGAGAACACATTTAAACAAAAAAGAAATTCCGTTTCAGTGTCATGATGTGTATGATGAAACTTGAAAACCATTAGACTAAAGTGCTAAAGAAATTAAAAATTAAAGATGACATTTCATCTTTAAGCTATTACTAATAGAAAGGAGTGCATCTCAGTGGAATGAAATATGGAAAATGTGTGAATAAAATTTTGATTTTTCTGTTTTTTGTGATTTTTCTGTCCTGTGTCTTGTAATCTAAAGCATTATTTGACTATATTTCAAAATTTCCAGTTTATGAACGAGCCTGTCTTGTGAACATACACAAGGTACCAGCATTTGGCAATGCAAAACTTAATGATCCACAGCAAGAAAAGTTAGGGAAAGCAAGTAATAACACATGGCAATGAATTTCCTAATTTCTTCATCGTAAAGATAATCATGGTTCTGAAATGTGGTGAATCAGGCTGATGTTAAGATGCTCTGGTTAATGGGGGCCGTATAAAACTGAAGTAGATAGAAGAGAACAGATGGAAGCTTGAGGGGGAGAAATGGCCTGTCCAGAATTCTGCCTGCTGCTGTTGTTTCAATTCCATAGGGTTTGGTGCTATATAGAAATGTAATTTCCTTGGGTTTGCAAGCACATGGATGGCAATAAATGGGCTCCTTCACCATGTTGTAGTTATGACAGAAAAAAGAACTTCTTACAGGATCATAGGTTAATTTGGTCTGAAAGAGTCTTCAGGATGTCTCTTGTCCAACTTCACACAGTGTGGCTGGGTGTCGTGATTTCGGTTTTCAGCCCAGCCGGTAACAAAGCACCACGAAGCCGCTCGCTCACTCCCCACCCCCTCCCCTGGCCACGTTGGGATGAGGAGAAAATCCAAAGGCAGGCTCGTGGGTCGAGACAAGGACTGGGAGGGATCACTCCCCACTTATGGTCACGGGCAAAAGACAGGCTCAACTTGGGGAAGAAACAAAATCAATTAAATTTACTGCAAATCGAATCAAAACAGGATATTAGGAAGGAAAACGAAACCTCAGAACACCTTCCCCCC